>PVKU01003312.1:140119-184373 GCA_004027475.1 Anoura caudifer
TTTTTTTTTTTTTTTTTTTTTTTACCTCTTCAGAGAGTAGCTGTGCTAATAATAATAGCTCTTCTCCGGGGAGCTCTTACCGTATGACAGACACCATTCTAGACCCTTCACGTGATACCAGGTATGTCATATGTGTAACACCCTGGTGAGAAAAGCACTGTTATTGTCTCCTTCTTAGAGGGAAAAAAAATGGTCCCAAGGCGGATACATGACAGAAACTTGATTCAGAGTCTGTTTTGACCAGTTTGCCATACTGTCTCTTTGTTCCCATGACTGTCTTTTTGTTATTGATTTAAGACAGTGGGGGTGGGGGAGAGGGAGAGAGACACTCAATTGTTGTTCCACTTCTTTATGCATTCATGGGTTGATTCTTGTATGTGGCCTGAGAGGAGACGTATTCCACACGCTTGATGTATCAGGACGACACTCCAACCAACTGAGCTACTCAGTCAGGGCCTCATTAGTGGCTTCGGTAACATGACTCTGAGTAATTTCTCTCCTTTGTTCTGATTGCTGGCCCCAGCTCCATTTTGATTTTGTTTTGACTTAATGAGCTTTCCGTCACCCGCACTCAGCAGTGTTCAAGTTCCTGTCCCTGGACTCCATTCTCAGCCGAAGTTGCAGCCTCCAATTAAGACTTGATAGCCTCAGCAGTGGAATGGAAAAGAGAAGACAGAAAACTGTACTTGGACAACAATTAGATAAAAAAGAAAAAAAGAAAAGAAAGGGTGATTTTTAAAACTATTTATGAGTTGGAATTTGTTGACCAAATGCATGTATTGGGTTAGAGAGAGAACAGGTACAAGGATGTTATACCACAGTTATTGGTTAAGTCAATAGTCAGTGTTTGTTATTATGATTAAAAAGATAATTTACTATGACCCATATAAGGGAATGTGAATATATGCTCTTTCTAGCACTCCTTATCTTTTCTCTGAGGTTAATAATTGCTTATATTTTACTTGCTTAGTTTCCCATGTACCTATCACTATGTTGTTCCTCTGGCAGAAGCATAAATCTTTTCTCAGTGCATCACCCATGAGGGAATTGGTCACATTTTGTTTGTTTGTTTGTTTTTTTGTTTGTTTGTTTAATTTGAGGGCACTTTTTCAGCCTTTCTTATGCTGGTTCTGAATCACAGCATTTGCTCTCTAACTCCATCTGATATCTGAAGTTCTGGAGTTCCTTTACAAACTTTCTAGGAATTGTTTTTGCCTCGTTTTTATACTCTGTACCCTATTTCCTCCAATTTCTATTTCTTAGCTCTATTAGAGCATGTCACCCCCACAGCTGCTGAGAAAGAGTTCATGGAAACTGGGCAGAATCCACTTTGGGTCCACATATTAATAATGGCCATGCATTCTGATGACAGTCTTCTGACCTGATGGGAAAGCTCATGCTTTGCTCACTGGCTTTTAAATGTTTTGAATGACACCTCAGCATAGGAGGTAAATATTTTGAGAATTTGAATGATTGACAATAATTATTCTATATGGCATATGATTAGTTTAGCTAGGTATCGAACTTTCATTTGGACATCATCTTCAATCAGAAATTTGAAGTTATTGCTAACTTATCTTCAAATTATGGTGTTAATATTTATAAGTCCAATATCATTCTGAATTTTGACTTGTTGTATATGACCTATTTTTTGTGTTTTGGAATTTTGTAGGTTTTCTTTTTTCATTATTCTGGCAGTTTCTTAGCTCTTTTAATTTATTGAGTTGTGCACTCCGTGAGCTTTTGCAGTTTGATGAATTTTGGCCTCCAGTTCTAGAAATTTTTCTTGTGTTATTACTTGAAAAAAATTTTCTGTTAAAATTTTGTGCATTCTCTTTTTCTGGAATTAGTGTTTTCACACTAGAACTCCTGATTAACCCTCTATCTTATATTTTCTTTCCTATTTTCTATTCTTTTTATATTTTGTTACACTTTCTGAGGAATATCCTCAAATGCATCTTTTTAAATTTCTCTGCAATGTTTATTTCTGTTACCAGAAAATTTTGATTTCCAAGAGTTTTTTTTTTTTTTGCTCTCTGAATGTTTCTTTTATAACCTCCTATTCTTATTTTGTGAAAATCTTCTCCTTTTTTATTATTAACTTATGTTACTAAATTTTCACTTAAAAGATAGGTTTATTTCTTTTTTTCCAGCTTTGCTGAGCTGTAAATGATAAACAAAAACTGTATATATTTGAATATATACTATGATGGCTTTATATATGTATGTATTTGAAATAATTACCACCATCAAGCTAATTAAGCACATTAATCACCTCACCTAGTTACTTCTCTTATCTTTCAGAATAGAAGTTATGATTTCTGTGAAAATTTCTTTTGGTCTCCAGATTGTCTCTGTTTGCTTGATTTTTGGTTTTCTATTGTTCCAGTGTTTTTTGTGTTAAAGAATTCCCTCTTATGTTTGATAGTCCCTGGTGGTCCATTGATATGAGAATAGCCGTGTGTGTGTATGGTGGGGAGATCTTGTGGAGTGGCGGTTTCTGAGTGGCAGCCTCATAGTCAGGATCAGATAACCAGTGAGCTACAGACTTTTTCTCTGGGGCTGTCAGCTTCTCCACAGAGCAATGCCCTACTCCTTGCCCTAGGAAAGTGCCTTGAACCTGCTGCCAGCCTTCTGGGAGCCAAGTAAGGGAAGGGAGAGTTTCTTTAAATTATTGGGTTGGCCAAAGAGTCCATATGTTTTTTTCCGTAGAATAAAAGACACGTTTTTCATTTTCACCAATAACTTTATTGAGTTGGATATTTTGAGTATGTTGGCTATCTCCCACATGGTATAATGTTGATTATTCTCAGTGTCTTGATTTGATCAGCATTGACATCGACTGGCCTACCTGACTGTGGAGCATCATCCAGTGAGAAAGCTCCAGTACGACCCTTCCCAAACCACTTTGGACACGTTTGATCCGTCACAGCACCTTTTCCAAACACTGCACAAATCGTTGTTTGCATTTCAGTTGCAGTTTTACCTTTCTTGAAATAATAAATCATAGTATGGCAAAAAATGTTGGGTATTTTCTTCTATCTTCAATATTAAAATGGCTACACAAAAATGTGTATGACAGCTGTCAGAATACAACCTAACAAAATTGTTTCAAATGAAATTAAAGACAACGAAGTGCTACTAGAACCACCTTATGGAAAAAATTGAATAAACTTTTTGGCCAACTCAATACTTTAAAAGTAGACACACTCTTCTTATGTTTGATCTGTATTTCCTCCAATTTGTTGGGATTAGTGAGAAGATTTTCTTCACAAACAGTTATTTGGACAATTCCTATAAGCTATGGCTCTAAAACCATCCTTGCAGGTGATTAAATCACTTTATCAACCTGCCACAAAAGGATGAAAATTTACTGTTAAACTCTGTGAAGAAAGCTTTCTTTTAATACACCTCTGTTGCCTGAAGGCAGTACCTGCCATGAATTAACATACCATGTTAGCTAGTCATCTCTTACTCAGGTCCCACTGGAAGAATGGCATGCAGACCAGGCCACTTCTGAGTGGGAGGAGATTAGAGGAAATATGCAGTGCATGATATACTAGCCTTCATCTCCCCGTTGGAGTATTACAACAGAGGGTCCTGGGACGCAGTAGGAACCTGGGCCATAGGATTCCAAATGGAAATGGAGAATGAACACACAGAAACACAGCAGAAAAATTCTCCCTTCACTATATTTGCAGAGGAAAACTCGAATTATCAGCTGGTGATATCTGGAAAGGTAAGAGCTTAAAGGTGGCCAGTGTGGCCAGAGGCCAGTAGAGTGTGTCTAGGAAGGTCTTAGAGATGACTCTTCTTGAGTAGGGTTCTGACATATGAAAAGTAACATGCCGTGGGGAGTGATGTGACTGAGAAAAGAATCACTGTTATCTATCAGGTTATTAGCATTCCTTGTTGTAATCTAAGAGAGCCATTAGGTTCACATGTGCTTCTGCAAAGGGAATCAGTGCAATGAGGTTCTACGTGAATCGTTCAAGCTAAAATACCAGCTTTACCTGAAATAGCTGAAATATTCTGATGTGAGACAAAAGTATGTCAGTTTTGCATTTTAAAAAGCTTCCGTGCTATGGATAATTGCCACAGTGGTGTGTGTGCGCGCTTGCGCGCACACATTTAGTATGGATACAACCGAAGAAAATAAAGAAGTAGGTTTCACATGGTTCAGAAAATTCAGAAACTGACCAAGTCCTAGACGTGGGACGTTTGGCTGAATCACCTTGGTGAGGAGTCTGCAGAATCCAATGTTTAGAACAATCTTTGCTTCCCTAGGTAATTCCAACAAGCTTGGACTTGCTCTGTACTTTCTAGGGAGTGTGTGGTTTGGACAACCAGCTGCTGTGTACAGGGATGCAGTTTACTCAGAAAGCCAGGGCTTGCTACGGGTACAGCTGGGCACTGGGTCAGGAAAGAAGACGACCAAGCTACTGCTGAGTCCAGCCTTCCAGGAGCTGGGATCAGAGGCCACTCTTTGTTTTTCAAAACATCAAGGCCAAGCTTCAGCCCCATTGAAGGGAGGGTCATTTAATATTCAAGAATCCAGGCTGAAATCCTTCTCCAGTAATTATATTACTTATATTTAACATTCTTTGCAGCTTCCCATAGAAAAGCTCTAACTTCCTCTTTCCACAGTGCCTTTCCACTATATATCCTTTTTATGTATTGTGTTTGTGAGTTGTATAGTGTTGTGGTACAGTGTTCAAATACCAGCTGTGTTTTATCAGACAGATTGGGTTGTTATTTGATTTGGAGAAACTCTAAAAATTAAAGGTGGTAAGGCATTATAAATTTGCAGGTATTGCAATATAGCACTTACTTTCAATAGTTTTAAATTGGGGAATTAGACATTATATTATTAAGGCTTTGCTTTCTTACCCATAGGGATTTATCTGAATACTTTAAGCAAGGATTTTAAAAATTATGTACAAACAGGACTTTGAAAAGGGAAAAAAATTTTAAAGGTACTCCTAATTTGATGAAGCCGTAAGATAAATCCTCCTACAAAGCTAGGGTCTGTTGTCTATTTTGCTCGTTTTCAAAGTATGGATTTTATACATGGGTGTCCTCAACTGCACGTTCCTGTGAACTGGAAGTTGCAGACAAACTTATGTGTTTTTTAAATTTTTCCAAGAGACTATTTATTGGTCCTTAGCATTAGCTATATTTTTAGAAAAAAAGATATAAAGCAACAAATTGACTTATGCATCAAATTAATAAATTGAGATATATGAAATATGCTCAATGGAACATTTAGGACCTCAGAACCAAACTTCTTTCCTTAGTAATGGTCATCTGGCTACTGACTAGAGCTGAGTTACGACTTCATGTTTGAGGGTCACATTAAGTGAGAAATTAGGTGCCCAGGAGCCAAATGATGAAAGGGACTTTTTCTAGGCAAATAATTTTTGCATGTAATTAACTAGCAGGTGTCTTCTTCTAAGCCACTACTTTGTTTTCACAAATACTACACATCTTTATTCAGTGGGAAAATTGGGATGGCTTGTATTAGTAACCCATGCACTGAGGTGGTCTGGCTCTTAAAAAGTGTTCAATCTTTGGAAGAAAAGTTGAGAAGAAAGATGTCTCTTCTGAAATTTCAAAGGAGAAATTGCCACCTTCTTTCCATGCCAAATGCTCTAAACTGAGTGTGAATTTGGTGACTACTGGATTATTGATCATTTTTGTCATGGGGCCAGTGTATACAGATCGTACCTTGTTTTTTTCCTTTTTTTAAAGATTTTATTTATTTATTTTTAGAGAGAGGGGAAGGGAGGAAGAGAGGGGGAGAAGCATCAATGTGTGGTTGCCCTTCATGCACCCCCTACTGGGGACATGATCCACAACCCAGGCACGTGCCTGTGTGCCCTGACTGGGAATCAAACCAGCCACCCTTTGGTTCACAGGCCAGCGCTCAATCCACTGAGCCACACCAGCCAGGGCTTGTCTGTCATTTTTAAACCCTGGCTTTTAACTCAGGATGTTTTGCCCTGAAACAGCACTCTCTAGGGAGTGCTGGACAACATAGTCTGAGAAAGCAAAAAGGTGTGAAAGACACTGTTTGCTCTTCTCTGTTTGCATTATATTCGTAGGACCTTCTTTCATTTCATCACTTAAATCCAAGCTTTAGGTTTCACCTGATAAAGAGTTTTACTCTAAATTTGATCAGGAAAAATGGATCATTCTGAAAAAGCTCTGTATAGCTCAATGTAGGGAAATCATGACAACTTAAATTTTGAATAAAAAAAAGCCATTTGAAAAGAATTCATATAATGTGATATCATTTGTGTGAGTTTTAAAATGCTTTATTTTTTATGGCTACATACATCCATTGCAAATATATGTTCACCTTCACAACAAGGATGGGCACCTACTCCAGGAGAATGGCTATTTTCAGGGAGGGAGAAAGAAGAAAAGAACGGGGTAGACTGGGTGAACTGGGCCTGTGGTTGAAATCTGCTTTCCCTCAACAATGGAGAAACATATATCTAAACCAAATACAGTGAAATATCAGTACTTTTAAAAATCCAGGTGTAGGCTATTGTCTGTTCTCTTGGACTGTTTAATAATTAAACATTTACAAAATTTATGTGAAAAAAAGCCTCTGAGGTTGCTGAAATACTTGAGGTCCTTTCAACAAGCCTTAATTAAGAAACTACAGTGTCATAGGCCTTGGGGACACAAACATGAAGGTGACATGGTCCCTACCCTAAGGAAGTCCAGCAGGAGGGAGAGAGATGTAACAAACGTCCACAGTGAAGTGTGGTGGTCACAGTCATGTTTCACATGGTGGCGTCTGAATGCAGTGGTTGACTCTATGGTGGCTCTGCTAGATGACGCTGAAGAAACCAAGGCCAGGTCAGTGACAAAAAGTCATGATGAATGAAGTTGAAGAATGACTTACTTTCTTATTTACTCTTTCAGATGCATCACTAACAAATTATTCTCAGAGAGAGATCCTCAGAATGTAACTGTCAAAGGCTCCCCTGTGATTTATTTGAATAAATAATTACTATGTACCTTAGCAGATGTTTCCTTTGTGGTCCCTTCCGAGCCTGTCTTTATGACCCCCTTTTTTTTCATAGAAATATTGTCTTCCCAGATAGATAATCAAATCTTTACAGAGAGGGCTGTCTGGTTTTCGTATTCCTACTGCCCAACCTCTGGAGTTTTTAGTGTATTCCTATATAAACAATAGTGATGGTTCATGTTTTTAAATAGATTTTATTTATTTATTTTTAGAGAGTGAGGAAGGGAAGGAGAAAGAGAGGGAAACATCAATGCAAGAGAGAAATATCAATCGTTTGCTTGCCTCTTGTACGTGCCCCAACCAGAGATGAACCTGCAACCCAGGCGTGCGCCCTGAAAGGGAATGGAACCGGTGACCTTCAGCTTTGCAGGCTGACACCCAACCAACTGAGTCACACTAGTCAGGGTGATGGTTCAGTTTTTTATTGATGGTCTACTATGTAGTATGGAATCATGGTAAAGAGATACTTAATCCCAAACTCAGTATTAGGAACCAAGGGCAAAAGGGAGACACCTGGGGTTAAAATCTCCACTGTCTTGAAATGTATATACAGTATTACAAAGACTGTAGTTCCATGGATGAAAATGGGGCAGAAGACATCCATCATTTCAGGCCAAGGCATCACTACAGTTAATTACTAAGAAGGTTGGCAAGGCATACTGGGATCTGAAAAATACACTATTAGTTTCCCTTCTTGAGAAAATATTAATGGAAAACTAACTAAAATTTTTTTCTACCCAACTTTCCTCCAAAGAAAAACCACCACCAAACTTAGCTTTTCCCCTGTAAGAGTAGATATAAAAACAGGGGAAATCCAGTTTATTCCATTCATAGCTGTACTTGGCCAGTAATAATGCCAACAGGTTCTCATCAATAATTATTAGAAATAGAATGATAAATATTTGACATCACAGTTTTAATTAAAATGAGCACGATATGATACTGGGTGATAGTAATGAGAGAGATCTTTGATAAACCAGCAAAGAGGGGACAGGTAGAATATCTGAGTCACAGGAGTAAATACACATGACACCTGTTGGCTCGATGGAAAACTCATTTTCTGGGGCCCTTATTTTGTTTATACGTTATCTGCATACACTGGTCTCCACAGCAACCAATGACTTGGGGTTACAAAAGTTTTACTCAAACCAAAAATATGTTTATGTAAAGGAAGAGTTTTATGTGTGTACGGAAAACAACATTGTTTATAACAAAAGGGGGGAGAAACAAACAAACCCAGGAGCATTTAAAGCAATCAAGGTCACTTAGGAGATAGAAAGTCAAGTCCACACAATCCAAGGGACAGTTTCAGACAGTCACAGTCCAGGGCATTGGGGCCACATGGCGATCTAAGCATGTGCACGGCAGAGAAAGTGGCAACAAGGACCGACCTTTATGTCCCACTCCGGGGTCCCACCGTGGCCTTGTACACCCACCTGTTGTCCCCTGTCTAACCTAACTGGATGCCACTTATCCATCCTTTGTTGGTGGCATCCAGGTAAGGACTTTTCCTACGTCAGGGACTATGGGAAAGGCTCCCTGTTCTAGAAGAAAGTTGCCCGATCTACAGAGTCTTTTTCTTTCTAGAACAGAAAGACTGGAAGTTGACTCGTCTTTTTTGCAGCCTCAATGACCTGATTCCTCCCCGGATCCCAATTGCTGGTGTGGTTCCTAAAAGGCAGCTTCCATGTTTGCTGGGCTAAACCCTGGAAGATAATAGTTTTTTTGTTTTTGTTTCACTTCTTATCTCAGACCCCACTGCCTTGCCTCCGTCTCTGTGATTTTTTTTTTTTTTTGCTAACAATGAGAATAGTAGTTTTAATAGGGACTAATAATTATTGAGTTCTTACTATATTTTGCACACTTTTCTAAACAGTTCTTAAGTGTTTCCTCTTTGAGGTCTCATTAACAAGTTGAGGTTCATATATTTTTTATCTCTATTTCACAGATGAGGAAATAAGGAATGGCTAATAAGTGGCTGTGTCTAGACTTGAATCCAGGCAGCTCACAATTTTCACCAGTGGCCGTGCTGACTTTCATGATAACAGAAGGACTCGGGCTAGTGCAGGGCATGGGGGAAATAGGGTGACTTTCCATGTCCCCAGAATACCTCGATGTGAGTTAAATGATCTCTGATGACAAATGTCTGAGTTACCATGACATCTTTCTGTAACTGACCTAAAAGCTGGTGATTTTGTGTGTGTTGTGATAGTGGTGGCCTTTTATTCACACTCATCTAACAAGCATTTGAATACCAACTGTATCTTCTAAGAAATCAAAAAGAATTCATGTGGAATACCCGCCCTCAGTGAGCTTTTAATATAGTAGGGGAAGCCAGACTAATACACACAAGTGTAAAAAGTGCTACTAGTGTGCATTAGGACACAAGGCAATTGTCATCAAATTTATCAGAGGTAAACAACAGGGAAGGTTCCACAGAGGAGCATTGCCAGGGTATATGATCAGGTAACTATCCTGATCAAATTACATTAATTGTCCAATTCTGCATTTTTTCATCTTCTAAAGTATGAAGAAGCAGAATTCATAGGACCTTGGGACTAAACTTAGCTTTTCTTATATCTTGTTTCTAATTTAAATTTTGGTTTCAGGGATTATGTGGTATTGAAGTTTCTATACTGGTTTTGATTGTTTTCCCAGTGGGCACTTTGACAGTTCATAGATGTATTTGCATAATTGGCTATGTTAGTCCTGATGATGCTGACATGTCTGTGATTCTCAAGGTCTGAGAGAAGCTTGTAGAGATTGTGACAACCATGAGTTAACATTTTGCCCTCTGTTATTACCTAATTATGTACATTAATTATCTCATGCATGGGTTTGTGGTGATGATGGATGAGAAAGTCTGTATTTCCAGTGGCTGTTTAGGAAAGGTATCAGGTGCCCTCTGTAACCCTGGAGAACACAGGGAGTGTAAGTGAATCCATCAAATTTGCAGCGCGGTGCACAGAAATCTGGGTGGTGAAGGGCTGCTTCTTATGTAATGGAGCACAGCACGGGAGAGCTGATGCAGTGAAGAGTCCCCATGTGTGATGGAGCAGGGAAGGTAAGTATTCATGAAACAGGGCAGCAGGGTGAGGAACAGGGTAAAGAGAGTAAGACCAACATGTGGAAGTGTGAGGGGCATCCTGTCTTTATTTCAAATATTGAACTTTTGTTCAGGGTGGATTTTTTGGCATTAATATCAATTTTAAAATATCATATTAAAATATTTATGTTGATTACTGTTTTTGACACCCCCTTAGATTTTGCCCTAAGTGGAGTGCTTCACCCTCCTCGATCTTCTGCTGGGGGCGTTGCATGATTGCACTGGAACTGACATGTTTCCATGCTTGTTATCACCCAGTACATGGAGTTATTGCACTGTGCTGTAGATGTATCCTCACAGGTCACTTCTGATGCTACCTTAACCCAGATGCTGCCGTCAGGGGTCTTAGGGACCATGTTCTGACTGCAGACATGTATTATTGCCACCAACATGGTTTAGTTTTGAAAATTGAGTTGCCTTCATTTTGAAATGGACAGGTGCCTTCTAAAACAATTTGGATATTTGACTTCTTATGAAAATTTGGACCTATGCTTTTTCATAGCAGTAATTAACTAGAGCTGACTACACTATCTCCTCGATTTCACCCGGCCCATTTCGTATGTGTATGTTACTGCCTGGTGCTGTAAGCATTGAGATTCTGAGCCCTGATTAACTGCAGGATTCTGTCAATAATACCTCTTAAATTTGGGCTTTCATTCATTTAAGAAATGTTGATTTTTGTGTCTAATGTGTAAGATGTGGCTGAGGAGCAAGATGATATGTTACCTTTCTTCTTGCCACTTATTTTAATCTCTTAGGTAATGCTATACATTGTATTATATCCTCAAAAAAGGTATATTAAAGCCCTGACCTCGATACCTTAGAATATAGCATTATTGGGTCTTTACAGAGGTAATCTAGTAAAAATGAGGTCAATAGAGCGAGCCCTAAGCCAATAAGACTAGGGTTTTTCAAAGAGGGGGAAACTGGGCCTCAGAAACCCCGATAGAGGGGAAACCACGTGAAGACACAGAGGCAGAAGATGCCTGTGGGACTGGAACGTTGCATCTATTATCCAAGGAATGCCAAGGAGTGCGGGCCAACACCGGAAGCCAGAAGCCACGAGGAAGGATTCTCCCCAGAGCTGCCTGAGGGAGCGTGGTCCTGCTGATACCTAGACTTTCAGTCTCCAGAGCTGAAACCATAAATTTCAGGTGCTTTTAGCCATCCAAGAGTTTGGCATTTCATTACGGCAGCCCTAACAGGGCTGAAGTAAATAACGGTTTGAACCAGTTGTTTAATAACAATCGTGACCAGAATCATGAAGGGTGAGTACAGAGTACGGGGAGAGTGCATGCTGGTGTGATGGCTGAACTTGCGGGGAAGTTAGGAGGTTTGGGGGTCTTTTGGAGGAACGTGTGCTTTAGCTAAGGTTTGTAAGTTGAGTAGGCGTTACTTTCTAGCCCTGAGAGAAACCGGAACAGCCCAGACTAGAAAGACTGGTATATGCAAAGGCTGTAAGGAAAAAAAGAGCAAGATATAGTCCAGAAACTGCAAGCCAGCTGGTGGCTGACTCATAGATGGGGAATGGTGGAGCCGGGTGAGGTGGGCTCTTTCTAGTAGGGTGTATTGACTGACTTTGGAGAAGTTATTTAACATCTCTGAGAACAACGATAGTACTTACCTCAAAGGGCTGTCATGAGGATTAAATGAGATAGTAACTGAAAGGGGCTTACAGGAATGGCTGACATGTATGGCTCCATAGATGTTACCTATTGTTAGGGTACCTGTTTGTGTTACCATCAGTATCCCCAAGGCAAGGATGCACAAACCCCACCCCCACCCCCCAGCTTCCCTTAGCATGTTGGTCTCTATCCTGAAGGCAACAGGAAGCTAATATGTGCTTTTAATCAGGGCTTTAACTTAACCACATTTCATTTTTAAAAAGATCCATCTAGCTTCAGGATGGAGAATGGACTGGAGATCAGTGGAGAGGAGGGCCACTGGAGAAAGTTCCTGGGGACAGGTGTTGGTAGTGGCAGTCCCGCCTCAGTCGCTTTGTAGAATTTGGAGAGATCACAGAACCACCTTAACAAATTTTGAAATCTCACACAATTCTGCTTTCTTCTATGTTTTAGGGTTTTCTTCTAGAATAAATATGCCCTGGGTGACGCATGGATTTTTATCTCGGTTCTTCCATAAACTTAGCAGATAGCCTTGGGCAAGGCTTGCCAGTGCTCATGTAATCAGAGACACAAAACAGCTACAAGGGAACACCAAATTAGTATGTGGTGAAATGAAGACTTTTGGTTATTGAACACATCCAAACATGTCTCTAGGAGATTCTAA
This sequence comes from Anoura caudifer, assembly GCA_004027475.1. Lineage (NCBI taxonomy): Eukaryota > Metazoa > Chordata > Mammalia > Chiroptera > Phyllostomidae > Anoura > Anoura caudifer. The sequence goes on from PVKU01003312.1 coordinate 152,557, forward strand.
GCACTCATATTCTCTACTTGCTTTTTTACTGCCTTTATGTCTTGTGACTTCATTTTAGGAAAGAAATGGAACTGATTTGCTTTTTATAAAGCCACATTCATTGTTATCAGAATTTGTGGTCTCATGTGAAGGCAAAATAATGGACTGGCAAAAGTTCACAACGAATACAAGTTTTAAATAAAGTACTGGGTGTGCTGAAAATTCATTAAGTAATGAAAGCAATCAAGAAAAATTGAAAATGCTCTAGTTCTCTCTGGATTTATGATTGATTTTTAATACAAAGTATCATATTTAATATGATTGGTTTGCCTAATATTGGCAGACTTAAAAAATTACCTAATGAATCCATTGTCAGCGGAGGATTCACCTCTGATGCCAGAGGTGGAAAATGTTAAAGTGTGGAAACATTCAGCAAAATGTTCATTTCTTAGTGACTATTTATGACACTCAGCTTTGAAAACGGAAAGGCAGTCTAGGGCAGAATTTTTCTGGCAACTAAGGAAATTCTAATGTTTTCTGAATTTATTATAACAGAGTACCATTTTATAAGAATTTCTTTTTTTACAATGCCCTTATTCATTATCTTATTCCCTGCTGAACAAAATTCTACATGAATATTAACTTATTTTTAATAAACCCTCTTGTGTGCTCTGATTAAAGCACTCATATTTATATGCAAAAGATGGTGTTTTGACTTACATGAATTTTCAGAACTAAAAAGACATTACATGAGACTAAGAAATACCATTATAAAAGATATTCTTGTTTACATTTTAAAAATCTTATCTTTCTTCGTATTTTTCTGCATATGTGTTTAAAGCAAGCAATATATACAACCATTAAAAAAGATGTTGCTGAATGTTATATATTTTAGAGTGATTTTAATTTTTTTCACCAAATGAACTGCCTGATTATGATGACTTCTGCACAGTTTTATGCAAAAACTTTTGTCATGTGTCAAACTGAGGTACTTTCATCAAAATTTTTCTCAGCAACTCAATGATGTTTGACTAACTAGGCTTAGACATGATTGTTCTATTACCATTCTTTCCTTATTTAAACTCCATGATTACAGAAATCTGGGGTAACTTCTTTGCTACTGTATACCCCCAAGTGCTAGAAAAGTGCCTTCCTGGTTCATAGAAGGTGCCTAACACATGCTAGTTGAATGAGTGAGGAAATATACAAGTAGTTCTCCTAGCATAAATAACTTCGTGCACGTAGGTGGTACTGTGCAAGGGGAGACCTTTTGAATTGTGCACCTTTGAGACTGCGAATGAATGCCAATCTGTGCAAGTGGTGGCCACAATTTGCCAAGTGAGTTGGCAGGGGACCCGAGTTGCCCAGTAGCCCAGTTTCTCACCAGTACCAACTGGCCTCTGTAACGGTGAGCTATTACAAGGAACCCAAACCCTATTTTTCATCCGGGGTTCTTAAAGTGTGCTTCCTGAGCTACAGCGTCAGCATCTCGTGGGAACTTGCTACTCACGCCAGTTCTCAGGCCTCACCAAGAGGTGAGGCATCAAAAACTGCACCATGCAAACTCTCCCGGTGATTCAGATGCCTGCTCACATTTGCGACCGGATGCTCCAGGCTCTGCTGGTGCAGGCACTGCTAACTGTTACCTCTTCTCTACCTTTTTGTTCTTCCAGAGATATCCAACTTCCGCTCTAATTGGCACATTTTAAGTTAAGGGATACAAATACTTCACAATGGTTGCATTTTTTCCTTTGAGGTATTGTCCTCTTTTTTTTTTTTATTTATTGATTTTAGAGAGGGGCACAGAGAGAGATTTGCTCCACTCATTTCTGCATTTATTGGTTGACTCTTGTATGTGTAGAATAATGCTTTAACCAACTGCACTACCCAGCAAAGGCTAGGAATTGCATTCTTAAAGTAATCTGCATAGCTCAGGTCTGACTGACACTTTATAAGCTTGTCTTGGAATTTAAATCTTAGAAGTTGTGTTATTATCTGTTGCAACATAGCAAATGACCCCAACACTTAGCAGCTGAAAAGAGGCATCATTTATGATCTCATAGTTTTTAAGGCTTAGTTGGGTTGTCCTGGCTTAGGTCCTGTTGCCTAAGACAGGGTGTTGCACTCAGGTGTTGTCTAAGACAACAGTCGTCTCTTGGCTCGACTAGGGAAGGATCTGCTTCCATACTCACTTACATGGCTCCTGGGAGACTGAGGAGGAGCTGCCTTCAGGCTTGCTCATGTGAGCCTGTCCTCGGGGTTGCCTTAGGACATGGCAGCTGGCTTCCACCAGAGGTGTCAATCCAAGAGGGGGTGAGAGAGTGCTCAAGAGGGAAGCCAAGGTCTTATAATCTACCCATGGAAGGGATGGGTAGCACCATCACTTGTGCTGTGTTCTATTCATTAGCAGCCCATATTCAAAGGGAGAGCATAATCCAAGATCATAAATATGAGGAGGCAGGAATCGTGGGTCAATTTTAGAGACCCCCATATTGGCAGATTATTTCTCACTTTGTTCAGCTCTTAATATTGCAATGTTTCAAATGGGACTCTTGGTTTCTAGTGTCAGAAATCTCGACAGAAACTGGCTTACCACCACCCCCCCTCCCAAATGTGTACAGTATGGTGTCGTGTGATTTAGGTGACTGAGTGAATGATGTTACCCAGATCTGGTCATATTGGTTCTGCTTGCTCTGCATTGGCTCCATTCTCAGGTGGCTTATCCTCTGTTATTGGCATAAAAATCTTCAAGGCCTTCAGGTTCAAGGTCAGTGGCACAGCATAGAGTTTCTTTTCCCAGAAACTCTGGCATAAATTCCATTGGCTGAGTGATTCATTATCCCATGCCCAAACCAACTGGGAGACTGAGGAATCGTGCCTGTGTTGGCTGAGACCCAGGACACACGCCTCACCCACAGTCAGGGGTGAGTCCCACGAGCTGTGAGAGTGGAAGCGTAGTGCCCTTCAAGGGATATCAGGTATGCATTTCACTGAAGTGCTGCCTGTACTGTCTCCCCCGAGTTTGCAGTCAACTAGAACCTACTGGGAAATGCCCACCCTTGCCCTCACCATCCACCTCCGTACCCACTGGATCACAGAGCCCTGTGGATCTCCTACCATCTCTTGTGAACATCCAAGTCACCGTGAATCTGTGGCCTAAAGCAATAATGTCTAAAGTCACTGTTTGCATGCTTCCATTTTTGTTCACCTCTGTCTGTTCTCCACGTGGAAACCCAAGTGATTTTTTAAAAAATGCCATCTGATGAGGGTAGTCCTCTGCTGAAAATTCATCCAAGTCCCAGTAATTAAAATCCAGGTGCCACATGACCTGGTCTTCGACTGCCTCTCCAGCTTGATCCATGTCCACCACCAATCCTCACTGTCTGAGTTCCTCAAATTCCCTAGGCTTCTTCCTGCCACAGGCTTGCCACACGCTGTCCCTTCCTCCCAGGAAGCTCTTTCCTTTCATTGTGCTTCCCCCTCCCCCACCTGCCCCCACCCTGCCTTTGCTCATCCACAGGGTCCCACTTTAGTGTCCCTTCCATAGCCAGGTCTTCCCTGACCCTCCAACATTACATTCTACCATAGCACCCTGCACGCTCTCTATATTGCAGGTATCTGAGCTTTAATTTTGTATCTATTTAGCATCTTCCACTTAATGAAGGCAGAAACCTTGTTTTAGTCACAGAGCTCCTGTTTGGTGCCCAGCAGGCATTCAAAAGTACTGAATGAATGTGATTTGTTCTTCCTCATCTTAGACCTGGGCAATTGTGTCATCCAGAAGATTAAATAAATGGCAAAACTCATCATAGAGTTGGAATTTGTTGGGGTCTCGCTTGGCCAAAAGGCCCCTGGTTCATGGGATTAAGTCAAGCACAGGAGAGAATAAAATTCTTTTGAAGACCTACAATGTGAAACATATATATGTTGTTTCACTTTAATTCTTACAATAGCCTTTTGTGAGTTCAGTGAGTTACCTCTGTTCTGTAGCTGAGGAAACTAATGGCCAGGGAGTGAAAGGGACGCCCTCAAACTCACGTGGCTCAAAAATAGTAGAGTTAGGGTACCAAAGAAGTCACTTGGATGCCAAAATCCCAGGTCTGATTGGAATTATGGGAAAGACAGCGGCATGCTCATTTTCCTAACTGTGGAATCTTGAGTAGGCCAAAGTCGGAAATCAAACGGAACGTAAAAGTTCAGTCCTGTAGATCTCGTGCTGCTGGTTGGAGCAGAACAACAGGCATGCAGGCACTGGGATGAGGGCGGTGCAGAATTTCAGGGAGCTAAATCTTTAAACTACGTATTTCAGGTTTTCCTGTCCATTCAAATAAAAGTCAGAGGTGTCCAGTGTCCTGCAGTACAAAAGAAATCAAGTCTACCTAGTCTTCCCGTTACACTTTTGATGGGATTTATGTGTGTTGGGTAATGCAGGCATAAAACGAAACAGGACAACCCATCCTGTTTCCTTGTTTCTCCAGTTGCAATGATATGCAAAGTAGTCTATTTCCCTCTTTGGACTCTTACTTCAAAGACCTTGAGTAAATAAGTGTTTGGCACAAAAAGGCTCTTAAAGGGGTAGGAGCGCTTACTTGAGGGGGCTGTGAGGGGGCTGCAGCGGCAAGCAGAGCGAGGTGAGTGTAGGGACTGGCTTCTTGGTCTTTTCAAAGTGTTCGTGAGCTGGAGGCTGCTGTGGTGGAATGATTCCTGCTAATGTGACAGTCTGAAATATGTTTTTGTTTTTAAAATCTTGTTTTAATGTCTCTGTAAAGTAAGTCCACCCATCCCCACACATGGTCCATACGTGCATGCTTAATGTGAGAATAATGCAAAAGGGGACCTAGGAGGACAACTGCAACCTATGAATTGATGAAGAAAAGGAGGGAGCGTGGCATTTCAGCCTTTGGGACAGGTGCTGAGTCCTACATCTCATAAGTCTGGGAAAAGGGAAGTGCTGTACAGGCATTTTTAGACTATGAGTTAATCCCCTACGGCAGTAAGCATTAACCCGTGTGACAGAAGGAACAGTGCTTGGCAAGACGTGGTTAAATTTGCAAAACACCCAGAGGGAGCAAAGAAGAATCACCAAGTTGTTGAACAGAAGGGAAAATATATATGAAAAAGAAGAAGAAGAAAAACCCCAAAACAGAATACCCGGAGTGTTTGGGATCATTTCCTCTAGAGAACAAAAAGCCGGTGACAGGGTAGAAAATGATTCTGAGGGTGGTGACTTCATCTCGTGTCCTGTATAGGTAGGGCACTCTGGTTCCAAACACCTGGAGGGAGACCCGGTGAATGAGGTCAGCACTCACACCTTCATTGAGATGTCCATCAAACACCTAGTAGTGCCAGTCCCTGGTTACCATGGATACTGTGGGGAACAGAGAGGGATGGTTAATGCCCTCCCTGAGCTTACAATCTAGTTTAAAAAAAGCACAACATAATGTGACAGGTGCAGTCAATGTGACCAGACAATGTGACAAGGGCAGAGATGGAAGCACCAGTTGCCCTGGAAAGTGAATAGTCAGGATCTAGCAGACATTTCCAGACACCTGGGAATCTGAAGAATAATACTGGTGATGCTGGTTTTCTGTGTTAGCTAGACGAGGCTACCGCACCTGGTTACTCAGTCAGACACTTACCTAGGGGTTGCTGTGAAAGCATTCTTGAAGATACGGCTAACTAACATCTACCATCAATTGACTTCAAGGAGAGATTACCCTGGATGATGTGAGAAGGCTTCATAGAATCAGTTGAAGGTCTCATGAGCAAAACCTGAGGTTTCCCAGAACAGAAATTCAAGATAAGTATCAACTTGACTGTGTTTGCCGTCTGCCAGAACTGCCCTAGGGATTTCAGATGGACTGGCCAGTCCACACAGTCCAGGGAGTCAATTCCTTAAAACAAACCTTTTACCCGCACACATACTCTGTCTGTCTCTTTCTCTGGAGAACTCTACTGATACAGGATCTTAGTCTGTAAAGGTTGGAGTAAGGACAGGGGAAGGTGGGTGAGGCAGTGCCAGGACCCAGGCAGACCTGGAGTTAAAGAGAAGTGACCAGAGAGCACACTGCATGTGACCTACAGAGTTTGGAAGGGTTTTACATCTGGGGAATGAGAGGATCAGATTCACATTTTAGAAAGGACATCTGATTCTATTATTACTGAGGGCAGAAGTCAGGAAAACATATTTCCATTCCAGCAGGAAGGAATTCCTAACAAGGAAGACATGTTTAATAGGAGAAGGAGGTGCTGAATCTCTTCCGGAATTTTCAAAATAATTTGACATTTCAAATCATCAATGGCCACAGTCTTGCGAAAGGGTGGCAACGTTCTTTTTACAACCACGAGTCTTTCTGCTCTACCTTACCTCCTTCACGGCTTGCAGCCTCCACTAGTTTCTCACGTCTACAATCCATAGCTTTCCCTAGGAAGCTCTCCTTGTAACTAGGGAAAGATTCCAACCTGGCCAAGCAGCCTTTCTGGAAGACAGTCGAGGTGGGAGGGTGGAGGTCAGCTGGGGATTCCCGCTGCCAAAGTGGAAAGGAAGAGCGAATTCACAAACGGACAGGAGTTCCGCTGCCTCCCGAGTGTGGGGAGAGGACTCGCCTACGACAGCGGCAGCCTAAACTCTGCCTGCCCGATCTCTGCAGGTTCGGTCCCCGCACGCGTCCCCGCCAGTTCCGCGGCCCCCGCGCGGCAGTCGAAGAGTCTGGGCGGGGGCCCGTACTTGCCAAGCTGGGATCTTGAAGGAGAGGTGTGTGGGGAGCGCCCAGTCAGACTGAGAAGTCCGAGGTGTCCCACCCCGCTGCTCTGCGGAGAACATTTGCAACCCCAGTCCCCAGCAAAGGGATCTTGCTCTGAGACCCTAACCGATTTTTCTTCTATTCCCTCTGCGTCCCTCGATGAATTCACCCTGGCTCCCGGTGCGTTCCCCATCCTTTCTGTTCGGAACATTCTGCCCAGAGCTCCTTGCCCAGGTCAAGCACCCTTGGAGAAGGGGTGGGGGCTGCTGGTGACTTGATAACCGAGGCGCAGACAGGAGGAAGAAGCCAGCACCCTCATTGCCGCCCCTACTGCAGAGGTCTTCGGGCGCCAAAGGGGCACTTCTCTGCACAACCCTGGGGGTCCAAAGGGAGGGGAGGATGCTCACGTGCAAGGGGTTCGGGGACCCTAGCCCCAGAGCCGGGTTCTACACCAGTCACCCCGACTGGGAAGGAGAGGAGTTGGAGCCCTGCGTGCGGGGGAATGAGAGCGAGGGTCTGGGGAGGGGGCAGGGTTAGTGGAAGGTGCCGAGAGAAGAGGCAGCAGGTGAGTCCGAGGGCTGCGTCCCCGGGCGGGGAGGCGGGCCGAGGGGGGATTGGGAAGGGAGTCGCAGGCAGGGGCGACGCAGACGAGGGTTGGGCTAGGAGGGGTGCGGAGAGGCGAGCCCAGGCGGTGGGAGAGGGAGTGGGGAAGCGGCGAAGGGGAGGGAGTTCTGAAAGGAGGGAAACGAACGGGAGAACGGCGAAAGGGGCGAGCTTGGAAGGCAGAGCCGCAGAGCGCGGCCGAGCCCGTGCCAGAGCTCGCGCGGGGCACGGAGGGCTTGGCCGGGGGAGACACACAAAGACATGCGAAGGGGGGCTGCGCGAGGCTCGCGCACAAAGACGCCGGGGTGCAGGGCCGCCTGGGCTGCACCGACCGCCCTGAGCCGCGCCTGGGCCGGGCCAGCGCGGAGCCCGGGGCGGAGCGCTCCGCCGCGGCGGCAGCGGCGGCGGCGGCGGCTGCGGGCCGGCGCGGGACCCGGGTCGCCCGCGCTCTCCGGGTGACCCGGGCCCGGCCAAAGGCGCGCGCGGGGGCGGCGGCGCCGGAGCCCAACTTGGCCTCGGCCTCGCCCTCTGCCCAGCCCGCCGGTCCCCTCCTTCCCGCGATTTCGTTTCTTCTCACGCTCCCCCCCACCCCCTCCCGCGTCCAGCCCCGCTCTCCCCACCTTGTAAAACAAAGCCGGGGAAAATGCCTGCCCGTGCAGCTCGGAGCGCGCAGCCCGTCTCTGAATAAGAAGTGAGTACAATGGCGTGTTTGTAAAAGGTTCAAGTCCGTCTTTTTCAAAAACATTTTGAATGCTGCATGCCTCATGCTTCCCAGCGCCTCGCGGGAGAGACCCAGCTATAGAGCAGGAGGTGAGACCTCGGGGACCCCCCTTCCACCTCCCGCCCCGCGCTTTCCCGCCCCAGCCCGTCTGGGAGGGCTGCAAATGCCCCGTGGGCTGAGAGCGGACGTTTTCCACCTTCGTTTCCCGTCCAAGGTGTAGGGTCTTAATCTGGGGTTGGAGGCAAACCTACCCCCTATCCTCGATCCTCTCCTCGCTGCTTCTCCCCCCAACCCTCCTCTCCCGCTGGTACCTGGGGGGTTTGCATTTGCCTTGGGAATGGGTTTGAGACACCTTGGGGGAGTTTCCGAAGGAGGAGGAGGGTGAACCCTTGGGATAGCCGACTGGCAGGACGCGTGGTGACCCTGGTCACACTTGTTGCCCGTTGCGTGGTGGGACAGGCAGTGGTGCTGAAAAAAGCTCGTTTCTCCTGGTATTGAGTCGTCCATTGAACCCTGGAGCGGGGCGAGGAAGACACACCTGGGTGAGGATGGGAGACCTGGGTTAAGAGGTGCTGGGGATAGAGCAGGGAGGTAGTGATGGTGCCCAGCGTGTGTGGAGGGCGCCGGTCTCAGATTCCTTGGGCTGAGGAGCCTCTCTTCCTGATCATACACCAAAGCGACTGGAGATGGAAACCCAGAGGGTTCCCCATATTAGACCGAGAAGAAAGGCTGTTATTTTATTTTGGTGTCCATTCTGTCTGCCAAATGTGCATTATATGTATTAATGTTAATTTAAAATAGGGCAATAGCTTAAAAATAATTAAACTCCATTAGGAAATGTATTAGCTTAAGACACCCACAATCTTCAAAAAAAATATCTGTCCCCCCTTTTCCAAAAGCACATAATGATAAGGTCTTAGTTTGGCGGTGAGATTTACAATTGAGATTTGGGGAGCATCCAGGTAAACAGTCTTGGGGTTTTCCAGTTCTACAGACTGGAAACCACTAATATGAAAAACCAGAAATAAGGAAGAACAGAGATCTAGAGAGAAAAGCTTGGGAAGCTTTCTTCAGATAAATGTTGAGCTTCTATGTGATTTTGTTATTTGTATTTCAAAAATAGCCTAATTTTAGATGATGACCTTTATTTTTCATCAGACTCATCAAGCAGTATGGAGGTTGGCTGGGGTGGCTAGACAGCAGATGACAGTGATTTTTAGCTATTATCAGCTTTTCTATTTGAAAAGTTCTTCTTTAAAAAATTAAAATACTGAACACACATGCAGTGCTAATTTTGAGTGAAGTTGCCTCTGTAAACATCAGCTGTTAAAGGCGTCTCCTAATTCAGGGCTTTATTCGGAGCAGAGGAGTATGTCAGGAGGGAAATGTGCACACACCTGTACTGAAGAGATTGGACCACAGGAAATCTCTGTGATGTGTGTGTGCGGAGATTCACGTACATACAGGTACAGTTACCTCATCAGAGCTCTGACTTCATCTCTTCAGAATCAGAACCATTTAGAGATTTGCTATCATTTTACAACACTGCTTAGGTCTGGTGCTTCACATAGCTTGGTTTGCAAAGCCTTTGTGTGTGTGTGTGTGTGCGCGCGCGCGCGCGCGCGCGCGCGCGCGCGGGCGTGTGTGTGATGGATAACTGAAGATTTATTTTATGAACTCAAACTGTGGTAGTCCTACATTTAACTCTGGTAGTCAGGAGGGCAATGTATGTAGCCATGTGAAAGCTCACACTCTCTGTTTCCTTCTTTTCCTCAAGTAATTTCAGGTTCCTGTGGGGTATTTGGGTGCTATTCCATAGGGATTTCCATATACTTACCCAAAAGTGTCTTTTAGATTAGGTTATCATTTTATAAAACCCATATTATATACACTAATTTTATTTATAACAATCATGGACATTTAATTGATTATTCTAGCTGTGTTGGTGGCTTTCGTTCCCTGTTTTTGGGCCGTTCTATTACCCCTTTTGGTTTAATGTTGCTGTTCTGGTCAAATGTATTGTAGTAGATGACTTATTTTCCCCTCAGCAAGTGGAAATCTAGTACCTCTTGTATTTGCTAAAAAGGAATCCATTAATGATATTTTTGAGCAGCTGACATAAATAATAAATGAATTTAGAGTCACCTCAGAGTATATGGGAATTTGTAAGAGAACACATAAATTCACTCTAATGGAGCAATTAGCTTTGTACAGAGCATGTAGGGTCCAAGGTGTGAGACAAGGTTTTAATTTTTTTTTCTTGATAATGTTCACTGTTGAAATGGAAGAAACTGATCATGTCTTGTCTGCACCAAGGATTTTGCCACAATGGGTAGCAATACTTTTATTTTTATAAACATGTCAGAGATCGAAGAGTAAAATCTAGAGAATGCTTAATCATGAGCCCACTGTAGAGGATAAGCAAAAAGAAATGATTGGGCTATTGTGGTTTATTTATTATTGTGTATTACCAGAAAATTACTAATGTGTTACTTTAAGCAATAAGACTTGAGTCACAAATTCACTTATAATACAATTCCTTTATTATAATGATTTTGCGGTATAAAGTGTTAAGTTCTTGAGAAGAAGAATGATGGATGAGCCTTCTTCTTCATGAGTTTTCAAATATCTATTTTAGTACCATCGACTCTTAGGAATTCACTGAGTTATTGTTGCCTAGCATGGCAGACAGATATAAATTTTGGAATTAATTAGGAAGACCTCAGGCACGCTTTGATTTTTTTTTTTTTAAGTTTCTTGGTCCACCTCCTGTTTTTTTTTTTTTTTTTTCCTTCCCATGTGGATCCCCACAGCGGCAGAGACCTAAGACCCCGCCCCTTTTCCTTGAACCCATATATACCGCCCAGAGCTTCCAGAAGGAGAACAGAGTTCAGTCAAAAACCTTGGCTGATCCCTTAAACAAGCCCACTCACTCCCCCTCTAGTCTCCTCCAACCTAACCCTCATTCTCTGTTGTTGTCAGTGGCGGCACCTGACTTGCTGGATCCAAAATCTGCCGCTCAGAACTCCAAACCGAGGCTCTCGTTTTCCACGAAACCCACAGTGCTTGCTTCTCGAGTGGAGAGTGACACGACCATTAATGTTATGAAATGGAAGACGGTCTCGACGATTTTCCTGGTGGTCGTCCTCTATCTGATCATCGGAGCCACCGTGTTCAAGGCGCTGGAGCAGCCTCACGAGATTTCGCAGAGAACCACCATTGTGATCCAGAAGCAGACGTTCATTTCCCAGCACGCCTGTGTCAATTCGACTGAGCTGGACGAACTCATCCAGGTAATGGCACAGACCAGGTGTTCCTCCGTTTCCTTCACGGGGGAAGAAAGAGAAAGAGCTAGAGGAGACAGCTCAGAGCACAAAGCTGTCCTGAGGTGCCTGCGGGGGCCCTAGTCGCTTTCCTCCTTATCTAGGCTGGCTCCCCCCCCCCCTTGTCTCCTCTCCACCCTTCTCCCCTGTTTTCTCACCTCTGCTGTCTTTGCTTCTCCTTTTCCCTTAGCTCTCCTTCGTGTTGCTCCTCCTCATCGGCTTCTGTCCCTGCTCTTCTGTATTTCTGTCCTGGTGTCTCCCTGCTTTCTTTCCCTCTGCCCTGCTTTGGAACTGCCAGCGGGTGCCCATGGACATGGGGGTGAGCTTGCTGGAGGCTCTCCTGGTTGAATGACCTTTGCTGACTGAGATGCTTTGCTGTGGCAAATGAGAGGAAAACACAAGGCCTACCAAGTGTGTTAATCGTGGCACTGACCATGGTAAGATACGAAAGATGAGTCTGTGATGTGACCTTCTTGCCTTGGGCACCCCTCAAGGCCCATCTTCAGTCAGGACCAAGGAGAACTCTGGTAACTGCCTTTGCTAGGTGTCTAGGAGGGTGATTAGCCATTGCTTCTCCAGACCCCAAAGAAAAGCGATTTATTATTGCACAAAAAAAAAAAAGAGTTTCAAAATAAAAACTAATTTAGCTTTATTTTACTAGATAATAGCAGGTTAGTATGTTTATGGAAAAACATTTTTGTTTTAAAATTTAATCCCAAAATGACTTAAACATTTCAGTTGGCCTCCTTGGAGATAGCTATATTTTTGTTGTAGATTTTTGCATAAAAATAAGTCAAGACTGGCCGAGAAGAAAGCCCTAGAACTTTCTTTTAACAAGAGATCTGATGGGTTGTTGGAAACATTCTTCCTCATCTTATAGTTGGTTTTACATCATTCAAATGAGTTGAAATAATAGGTTGAGGGAAGAAATCATTATTGGTTTTAATCCAGCTTTTTGTTCTAAGACCTTTCCTCTTTTATTTCCTCTTGACATTAATTCTCAATTTCTACCTCTGCCCTGCAGAGCCCTCTGCATTTAAGAATACACAAGTTCAAGTTTTATTGAAAATTAGATGAGGGTCAGCTAATATTCTCTGACTGTCGTGTAGCTCCTACTACATTCAGACACTTCTGCATCTCACTTATTTGACTTAAATTTTGAAAAGGGTCCTCATAGACTTATATACTGAGTTCTGTACTATATTTAGATGATAGCAACATTTTCAGCAGTGACAGTGAACCTGACAACTAATACCATTGTCCCACCCATCTCGTTGCCTGTTCCTACGTGAGAACGCTATTACTTCACTCTCTTTGTGCCTCATACTCCTAAGAGGCACTACAAATCTTTGGGTCTTAGAAGAGCTACAGGTTGTCTTGGACGTGGTATGGAGCAGAGGTAAAGCCTAAACTTTGGGATCAGGTAGATGTATTTTAAACTCCACTTGAGTAGTTTTCTACAAGTGCCATCTTAAACAAGCAATTTTGCTCCTTAATCTTTAAAAGATCTACCTGGGCCTTGACTGTTTGTGGCTCAGTTCGATGGGCATTGTCCACAAATTGAAATGCCACTGGTTCGATTCCTGGTCAGGGACCATGTCTGGGTCAAAGGTTTGGTCTGGGTTGGGGCACAAACAAGGCAACTGATCAATATTTCTCTCTCACATCCATGTTTCTCTCTCTCCCTTCCCCTTGGTCTAAAAATAAATAAATAAAATCTTTAAAAAAATAAATGATTTATCTGGATTAAGGAAAGAATATCTATCAAATAGGGTTGCCCTGAATCCAAGTAAAGCGTTTAGGTGCTTAAAAAGCATTAAGTTTGTTTGCTATCATCATCTTCTTATCCCCTACTTCCACCTCATCCCCTTTTTTTGGGTTGAAGCATCTGATTCTTACCATCTGAAATGAGGTGTGCTTGGTCTTGGACAGGGGAAAAAAAGCCTGGAATTAGGACAATGCTGGAGGAAACTCTGCGTGAATTCGTAAATGCTCCCAATGTTCAGCACCACCCAGCTTTACTGAGAATTATGAAGACGACTTGAAGGTCATGGCAGGTGGAGACATCCTGGAGGTGGAGACTGATCATTTTTGCTACATTGTTTTTGGAATGGCAACAAACAGAGCTCAGTATATGACCTATTTTTTTTTCTTTCTGCTGCACACAGGCAATCCACTTTAGCTTTATTAATATTCACTGCCAGTTGAGTATTTTTGCTTTTTAAAAATTTTAAGTATTTTTGTGCTTATTCAGTATTTTTCAATGAAGAAGTTGCCTATTATTTGTTGTCATATGACTCACCTTTATAACCTGATGGCTCTAATAAATTACTTTTTTCTCTTCGAATAGAATTTCTTCTGGCAAAAGAAATCTTTATAATGGCATGGCTTCAAGGACCAAGAGCAGCGTTTAAATAGGGAGGAAGGCAAGTGAGCTAGTAATCACATATTGGAATTACATTTTATTCATTTTGATTCTCATAAATTCCAAAGTGTTTTCCGTGTTCATTTTCCCATTTAATCATCCTTTAAAACCTCATTAATACATACATTATTATAACTTTGTTTCTGGAGATTTATTCTCTTCCTTTGATTGAGCCATGCTTCCCTGTTTCTTTGTGTGCCTCATAACTTTGTGTTGTGATGTATCCATGTGAAAAAATGGCCACCTCTCTCAGTCTTTTCAGACTAACTTATGTATAGGGAAAGACTTTCACCAACCATCCCAGCTGGAGATGCCTCTCAAACCTTTGCTATGGATTATCTTCTCTGGACTTGGGCATAGAAATTAGATGGATTTGCCAGTTTCTTTTTTCAGGAGCTTGAATCTCTTGCTACCTCTGGTGTCTGTCACTAGTACTGCAGATTTCTGGAGCTATTGGGAGCCACTCAGGTCTCTTTTTTTTCTCAGTGGTCCCCCAATTTCTAGAGTATGCTACATCCCATCAGCATTCTGAATGGGGCAAGAGAGAAACCATTCCTTTGGGTAGCTCCTCCAAAAGCAGGAATGTTCAACATGGCTTCACTCTTTTCTTGCCCCATAATGGAGAGGTTGCCAAGCTGGGTTGGTCTCTGTCTCTGTACGTGGGTCCTCTGGAGCAGAGGGAAGCTGCCCAGCTCACTTTGGTCCTCGGTGTCCCCCAGGAACCTGGAGTGTGCCGGGTCCCATCAGAGCTCTGAGATAGGTAAGACAGAATCCAGTCACCTGGGCAGCACCCCTAAAACCCAGATCATTAGATGCACATCCCAACCCTGTCCCTTTCCAGGAAGAAGCCAGGGACTGGGAGTTTTCTTCTGATCATGGTGCACTCGACTAAGGGAAAGACTATGTGATCTGAAAGGTGACACAGGGCTCCTGGGCTTCCAGCATGCCATGATCGTACAGTGGTTAGCACTCTGCCTTGTGAAAGATAACACAGGCATCACTTGGAGATATAGTGGGCGTAGTTCCAGATCACCGTAATAAAGCTAACATTACAATAAAGCAAGTCACACAAACTTTTTTGGTTTCCCAGTGCATATAATGGTTATGTTCACACTATACTGTAGTCTCTTAAGCATATAATAACATCATGTATCAAAACAATGTAAATACCTTAATTAAAAAATACTGTATTGCTAAAAAATGCTAACCATCATCTGAGCCCTCGGTGAGTCATAATCTTTTTGCTGGTGGAGGGTCTTGCCTTGATGTTGGTGGTGCTAAGTGACCAGGGTGGTGGTTTCTGAAGGTCGTCACATCAAATGACTCTTCCTTTTGTGGCTGCTGTCTCTGTGGCATGTGGTGATTTTGATGGCATTTTACCCACAGCGGAACTTCTTTCAATATTGCAGTCGATCTTCTCAAACCCTGCTGCTCTTTCTGCAGCTAAGTTCATGTAATTTTCTCAATCCTTCATTGTCATTTCAGCAGTCTTTACAGCGTCTTCCCCATGAGGAGGTTCCATCTCAAGAAACCACTGGTTTTGCTCGTCCCTAAGAAGAAACTCCTCGTTGTTCAGGTTTGATCACGAGACCAGCAATTCAGTCACATCTTGAGGCTCCACTTGTACTTCTCGTTCTCTTGCTATTTCTACCACGTCTGCAGTTACTTCCTCCAACAAAGTCTTAAACCCCTCAAAGTCACCCAAGAGGGTTGAAATCAACTTCTTCCAAACTCCTGTTAATGCTGATAGTTTGACCTCTTGCCATGAACCAGGAATGAATGGTCTTAGTGGCATCTACAAAGGTGAATTCCTTTCAGGAGCTTTCAATTTATTTTGCTGATTCATCAGAGGAATCCCTATCGATGGCAGCAATAACCTTATGAGATGTAGTTCTTAAGTAATCACACTTGAATGTTGAAATTACTCCTTGAACCATGGGCCGCAGAGCAGGCACGAAAACAGCATTCATCTCATTGTGCCTCCCCATCACAGCACAGGGCTGACCAGGTACATTGTCCGTGAGCAGTGATATTCTGAAAGGAATCTTTTCTTTTTTGAGTAGTAGGTCTCAGTGGTGGGCTTAAAATATTCCGTAAACCATGTTGTCAACAGATGTGCTATAATCGAGGCTTTGTTGTTCCATTTACAGAGCTCAGGCAGAAGAGATGTAGCAGAATTCTAAGGGCCCTAGGATTTTCAGAATGGTAAATGAGCGCTGGCTGCCACTTAAACTCACCAGCTGCATCAGCTCCTCACAAGGGAGTCAGCAGGTTCTTTGAAGCTCTGAAGCCAGCCATTGGCTTCTTTTCTCTAGCTATGAAAGTCCTAGATGGCACCTTCTTCAAATAGAAAGCTGTTTTTGTCTGCGTTGAAAATCTGTTGTTTAATGTGGCCACCTTCTGGAATTATCTTAGCAGGATCTTCTGGCTAGTTTGCTGCGGCCTCTACATCAGCATTTCTGCTTCACCTTGTACTTTTGTGTTGTGGAGGTGGCTTCTCTCCTTGTACCTCATAAACCAATCTCTGCTAACCTCAAACTTTTCTCCTGCACTTCCCTCTCCTCTTCATAGATTCGAGCAGTTAGGGCCTTGCTCTTGATTCGGCTTTGGCTGAAGGGAATGTTGTGGCTGGCGCCCAAGCTTTCTCCCTGTCAGCAATAAGGTTGTTTCACTTTCTTATCATTCATGTGTTCACTGGAGTAGCACTTTTAATTTCCTTCAAGAATTTTCCTTTGCATTCACAATCTGATTTATTGGCGCAAGAGGCGTAGATTTTGGGCAGTCTTGTCTTTCAACATGCATTCCTCGCTGAGGTCAATAATTTCTAGCTTTTGGCTTCAAGTGAGAAACGTGTGACTCTCCCTTTCACTTGAACGCTCAGGCCCTGGTGGGATTATTAACTGCCTAATTTTACCATTGTTGTGTCTCATGGAATGGGGAGGCCAAAGGAGAGGGAGAGAGACGGGAAGCCCTGTAGCTGGAGCAGTCAGAGCAGATGCAATACTTATTCATTGTTTGTTGTCTTATGTGGGTGCAGTTATTGGTACCCCAAAACAATTACACTGGTACCATCAACAGTCACGGACCACAGATCACCATAACAAATATAATAACAATGAAAAAGTTCAAAATAGTGTAAGAATTACTAGTACGTGACACAGAGATACTAAGCAAGCGAATGCTGCTGAAAAATGTTGCCAATAGACTTGGTCAACACAGAATTGCCACAAAACTTCAATTTGTGAGAAATGCAGTATCTTCAAAGTGCACTAAAGTGAAGTGCAATGAAACTTCATGCCCGTACATGGTCAGCTGTGGGCAGACAAGGGTGTGTCTGGGGGAAGGCATTCCAGATAGGGAGGAGAGTGAGAGGGAAGGTCCAGAAGCAGGCACATTCTTGGCGGAGAGGCTATATGGTCAGAAGTAATGAATGAAGGAGGGAATTTACATGAAAAAAGACTAAAGAAGTAACAGCGGCTTAGATCCTGCAGGGGTGTCTAGCCCGTGGCCTGTGGATGGCATGAGGCCCAGGAGGGCTATGAATGTGGCCCAACACCAAATCGGAAATTTACTTAAAACCTTTTTTTTTTTTGCTCATCAGTTTTCACTAGTGTTTGTGTGTTTAATGTGTGACCCAAGACAACTCTTCTCCTTCCAGTGTGGCCCAGAGACACCAAAAGGTTGGACACCTTTGTAAATCAGTGTAAGGGATCTTGGATTTTACTCATCATCAGTTACAGGATCATGGAAGGGCCTTGGGCAGAGCAGGGACATGATCTGGCTTTTAACTCAAAAGCATCGCTGTGGCTGTCCTGTGAGGAGGAGAACACAGGGGGACAAAGCCGGGGGAGATGGTGGTGGTCTGGATGAGGACGGAAGCCAGAGATGTAATGAGATGTGATCAAGTTAGGGTATTTCAAAAATAAACTTGACAGGATTTGATGTGAAGTGTGAGAAAAAGAAGTCAGGGATGATTCATAGGTTCGGGGCTTGAAGAACTGGCAGGTGAAGTTGCCAGTTAATAAGATGGGAAAACTTGGACAGAGCAGGTTTTAGCGAGGAGCCAGAGTCTGGTTTGGCAAATGATAGGTTTGCATTGCCTTTTGGACACCCAAGCAGAGGAGGGGTCCAGGGTGAAGAATACCTTTGGGACTTATCAGCACATTCGTGGTGTTTAAAGCCTTAAGACTAAATGGAATTGCCTAGTGTAGGAGTGTGGATGGGTGGAGAGGAGAACCCCCAGGGCCTCAGTGGTGAGGGAGATGAGACAGTGGTCAGGGAGATGGGAGGAAAGCAGACCACATGGTCGTCTCTGAGCCAAGGGAGGACCTGTTACAACGTGGGAGGGATTAGCTGTGTCAAACGCTACTGCCGAGTCTTACTCTCTTTACCGTGATCTGTAATATGCCACTGGTACTCTAGCCTATACGTTCAGGATAGTGAACTTATGTGTACTTAGCAATCATCAAGCACAAAACATGACCCAAGTGATTTCTGAGCTGTTAGCATCACACTAAACACAGAGGCTGTATGTGATGCACTCAGGACACATCATACACACGTGGCTAAAATAAATAGGATGTTCACCCAGCTGCAAACTTATGAATGGGTTCTTTTTAAAAATTCAATTATAAAACTTATGTATTGCTTAGAACTTTTAAAGTGTTTTCACACAGAAATAAAGTACAGAGGATGGCTACGCGTATGCTCAAGCTAGGCAATGGAAGCTTTCATACAGCTAAACTGTAACACCAAGACCTGAGAGTGGAACAATAAAATTTAAAAAAATATTGTTTTCACTTATTTTGTTTTTATTATTTTTACTTATTTGGAACCAGTGACCCATGTAGCCTCTCTATGCATCAGCTTTTGTGGAAGATTAAATGATATGTATCTGATTTTTGTTATGTGATACCATATTGATAATGGTCACAGGGTTATTTTTATTTCTATTTAAATTTTTTTATTTATTGACTTGAGAGAGAGAGAGAGAGAGAGACATCAATTTGTTGTTCCACTTTATTTATGCATTCATTGGTTGATTCCTGTGTGTACCTGACCGAAGATCGAACCCCCAAGCTTGGCATATCAGGACGATGCTCCAACCAGCTGAGCTACCCAGCCAGTGCCTCTTAGGGTTATTTTTATGAGGTGGTGAAACACCTCAGTCTTTCAGTGCTGGTTCCAAATGGTTATTTAAGGCGAGTTAGCTGTTGAGAGGATACCCAACAGATGCACAGTAGGTGATTAAAAATGAAAAAGTGAGTGAAGTTCAAATGCAGTCACCTCCTGAGGCCAGCACTCTTCCCCCTTAATGCATCCTCTGGATCCTCAAGATACTCCATGTTGCTTTTACTGTGACTTTTCAGTTCCTGCCCCTCTCTGCCTGGTTTAAACATAGCCGGCTGGTTCCACCAGCAGGAACATATTCTTGCTTTGAGGGCAGGAGAAGTGAAGATCAACTTGATACTTCTTCTCCAGACGTGAGATCCATCCTCCCCACACAATCGCTCTAACAATGGCATCTTCCTAGGCTGCTGTGCTCGGAGTGCTCTTGGGGCTGATATGCTTGTGTGAATGAGGATGAACAATGCAGTGTCTGTCAGTGACCGATGGAGAAAACACGGGGAAAGACACCAGGCTCATTTCGGGGCTGATGGCTGTGGTGTGACACTCTGAAGTCAGCCCGAGAGGTGCCCGAGGGAAGAGTTTAATTGCATTTTTGTGCAGCAAGTATTGGACAGTTGTCAAATGGTAGCTCCATCATTCCAGTTGGCTTGAAAAAAAAGCATAAGAAATTCTGTAATGTGCCTGTTTCTCAACAAAATAGATCTCAACTAATGCAGTATTTTCACTAACTGGTGAGTGTCTGGGTGTGGAATTGAGAAAGATGGGGGAAAGTTGGAGGAAGGCTAAGAAGCTAAGACAGGAAGAGTCTGAATCATTCCATTTTAGGAAGTAACTCATATACTATTTTTGCTCTCTCGATTGGATGACATTGAATCAAGAAGAAATATAAACATGGTAACCAGTTTTGCAAGATTTCCGTTTCTCTGCATAATGTGAGCAAGTCATTAGTTAACTTAAATCTGCAGGGTGTTAAGAAATTTTACCTGGAACCTGAAAGCCCAGACCTTTCTTGCAGGCTTATTTACTGGCAATGAGTCAACTCAGTTGAACTGAGAAATGCACATATTTTACAGGGTCTGAAACAGGAACTGTCTAGCAGAATGTTGTTGGAGTATTTTAGGATTGTGATATCTGGCCTTTATTGATGACTAATTCAGGTTGTGGGGAGTTTGATTTACCCTGATACAAATTGGGGTAACTTCTTTTTGTTCATTGTGTGTGTGTGCGCGCAAAAGGTTTGATTTCCAATCTTTGTTATGATCATTTAGTTACATGTTTAGGAAGGGCAGGAAAAAATCATTTGTTTTTAAAACCTATTTTTAAAACCTATAAAACCTGTTTAAACTTGTATCCGTTGTGGAAATATAGGCTTAAGTGTACTGGAAAATCAAATAAGCTGAGGTCAGTGGCATTCTATGGAAAAAGCCAACAGAATCTCCAAATTTGGGAATTCTATGGATGCAAGTAATTGACAGAGTAAAACTGCCCTTGTTCCATTTTGGGCTACTTATTTAATCAGTTTAGAATGTCAAGTTTTAGAAACAGTACATGGATAAATGCTGGTTAGCGTGGTAGGCCTTAGGCAAAATGGTATAAAAATTTTGTCTTCGATGCTCTGTCTCCTTGATCTCAGTCTCCTACCCACACAAATCCTATTTTAAGGGTGACCTCCTTTAAAAGAACTTCCTAGATAGAGTGACTATAAGTTGTATTAAGTTCCCATCTTATTCTTGTAGAATGGTTTCTTCTTTGTTATCTAAGCCACCTCTATCTCTTTCTACATGCTCTTTGTTTCTTTCTGACTTCCTACTCAACCTCCTCTCTCCGTATTTTTCCTCTCTTTTTTTAACCTTGTCCCCCTACTTGTGCTGGGATGGAAGGGGAAGAAAGATAGAGGTTGGTATTCTGAGAGAATATTAATATGCTACACGATGACGTGGAATCCAAGAAAACTCGCGACAACGTGCACAGCTGTGGAAGTGCGGGTTTCAGTGTCCCGGCTTCCTGTGTATTTTTCTGGCTCCCCTCGTATTGCAGGGACTCAGGGGTCTTGACCAGGTTTTAGCCTTTCTGCACCACAGTGTCACTTCACACAGGACTCAAAAATAACAGAATTTCAGTGTTTCAAGTGTAGTCCTTGCCCTCTCTGTAATAACTTAGAAAATGGACTTGGATGCCGTCATACAAATTCATTCAGTGATAGAAAAGGGGTGACATAAACTACATCACATGTGACTCCTCAGTAGATGCTGACATCCAGGAAGTGAGGTATTGATGACCTCAAAATGCCTTGGAACATGCTTATATCATACAAAAATATCTGAAGGCAGATTTGATGATTATAACTTAAAAAAAAAAAACCAACAAAAGTCCAATGCCTGCATGGTGCAAAAATCTGTTTTACAGAGTGTAATTTTTTTCTTGTTTTCTCCAATGTCCAGGATGTGTGTGACTTTCATGATGGTAAGAATCGTCCATAGTGGACTTATATAACCAGGGCCTACAATGCTGCGCCCAGCAGTACCCTCTGCTCCTGGCCCCGTTGATGACATCCACCCCCAACAAACTCTCTGTTGTCCCCAGTTTGGATTTTAAGCTTTTGTTTCTACTAAAGGAAGTCAATTTACACTTTCAAAGCACAAGTAAAAAAGGTGTACACTTCATTAGTCTGTATAAAAATAGCTTTGACATGCAATGGTGTAATCTCCAAATAGATAGAAAGACATGGGGAGGGGAGCGAGATGTTTGCTTTTAAAGTCTGGCGTACAGACACTGCTTCTTGTAGGAAATACTCTCCTTCTTCAGTTATAAGAATTGCCTTTTGTTTTTTTTAAAGGATGCTTTATAAGAATTTCTAATTAATGTGTGGTTAAACTTAGGTCATCCATTACTTGGAAACACATTCAAGGACTTTGAAAGTCCTTTTAAGAAATCATGAAATAGGTTCTGATTCAAAATGTTTCCAACAAAAACAATAGATTAAAAACATTACTGCATATTGCCTGGCTCACTGAAAAGATATTCTCTGGGGAAACCTTGGAAACTTGCTTCTTTACCAGATTCTAAATATAGCATGATTTAATCACCTGGATTCTGTATGAAATATGCAAATGTACTACTTCATCTTTTTTTCCACAAGAAATGAGAAATACATATTTTACGAAGAAAAAAATACTGATGTTAGATTTAGAAAAATCTCACCTTTGTCAATACTTATGATAGTCCATTTAATTATGTGATGTAATTGCAGAATTTTTCTTTTTTTGATTTGCATAGATTCCTCTATTTTTCCTAGACCAAAAAAAAAAAAGCAAAACAATAAATGAATGTCATTTCCATATAACTATAGAATTTCTGAAAATCAAGTTACATGGAATGTGTCCCAAGTTCATTTATCTGATTGGAGGTTAGAATGTATAGTAGTATGGTATATTTGGTATCAAAAGATGAACATACAAAGTTACTTCTATAAAATGTAACCGTCTTAAATACCAGATAATATCCTTTGATTTCTCAAATAGATATAAAGTTGGATACACCATGAATATCAAACAAAGATTCAATAATTAGTCCATGCTTTCCCAGAATAGCATTCTTAGCCATATGGGGTTTTACTTAAACTAACAAGTATGTATTCTTCACAGTAGAATTATAAGACCATTATAGATTGATTTGCTGTAAAGTTTGCTGCTTATGGGAATTAGCTGTAATGCTGCAGTAATAAATATCACACTGCAAAGAAATTTAGCATGTTTAACACACTATTCATGAAAACATAAGTACCATTCTTTTGCATGCTAATATGAAGTTGTCATTTTGTAGGCCAAAAACTGCTTGGATATTGGCAATATTGTATGGTTCAATCCAGTATTATCATTAGCTGAGATGCACTGCTTATTCTCATGGAATAATGTGCTCATATGGTGTGACTCTCAAGAAGTTGTTTGCTCCCTTGCTGGATTGTCAGTGGTCCCAGAAATATTATCTCATGCATTGGACTCATGGGAATATTTTAATGATTGTCAGTAATTGCCTTGCATTCCAAGGCTGTGCTGGTTTCATATGATTATAAACAAGAGTCTTATCAATGTTTGGTGTTAAAGCTGGTTATGGTTCCAGAAATCCAGATGACATTCTTATAATTCAAGACTGCACAAATTCATAGTAGAAGGCTGTGAACTTTGATTCTAAAGCCATCGTTGTCATGGAAACTAACTCATAATTTTGTGAGTAATTACCTTTATCATCTCTATGAGTATAAGCCTCTTAGAGCTTCAGTTCCTAAGTATTAACTTACACTCTTGACTATAACAATGTATTCAGTTTCCTTTCCTTATGCACATTCTATTATTGACTATAAACTAACTGAACAGCAAAGTTGAGTGTGAATCCAAACACTATTCTATTGTAGATTTCTATTTCTTTAATCCTTCGGATAATAAAATGTGTTGGAATTAAATGCATAGAACCCAACATTCACTTCACCCTATTCTAAAAAATTCAAGTTATTCATCAGTTGTCAGTACAACTTGATTGTTTACAGAAGTTGCCTTTAATGGGAAAGTGAATATTTATTACTGATGAAGTGATTACTTAGTCACTTAATATGGCATACACAGAAACAGTTCTCATGAAGGTATTGTTAAATGGTCTGTGGGCCTGAATTGACGTTGAAATTGCAGAGACTCTCAGATCTATGACAGTGCACTTGCCAAGGGCATTCAATTTCCTGTCTATGTTGACCAAGAGAACTTGTACAAAAACATAAGATAAATGTGCAAGAATATTCCAGTAAAAGGACCTCATGGTGGACTCATTCTCCTAGTGATTTGACATATTCTCAGTGCCACCTCCAGCTTCTGTTGCAATAATCACAGCTCTGCGATAACAATTTACAACCCACACATTGCAGACATAACTGTTTATAAGTCTACATTTGCTTCTTTTGCATTTACATAATTTGTGGATCTTATCCAAGTGTCTGGGGAATGTTGCACCTCATCATTGACAAGCAAAAGAACAGGCTAAAAAGTGGTGGTGCTGGTCAGAAAGGCTAGATTGAGTCAGTTGTTGGAGGAACTAACTTGCTTCCAGTCAATAAAATAATTAATTTTACTTGATGGGGTAAAGTCTAAAGATGTGCCTTATCTTTTCTCATCTATATCACCCGTGTTTTTACTTCTGTTGCTTCCCATTGCCTAACACGAAAAGCAAATGATAATTTTTTTGAATAAATGAATGTGTTGAAGAAATGTCTGTGACTCATAAAAATATACTTTGGATGCAATTATAATCTATCTAAATCCCTCCCTCTCGTTCCTTGATCTTTACTGGAAAGATCAGCTTTTCCTGGGAGTTACAAGGCTGGAGGTCATTGAGCCTGTGCTTGCAATGTGTGTATTCCCATCTTAAGATATATCCAAAGACAATTTAAGATTTTTAAGTTTTCCAGGCTGGTGTGGCTCAGTGGATTGAGCATCAGCCTGTGAACCAAAGGGTCACTGGTTCGATTCCCAGTCTAGGGCACATGCCTGGGTTGCAGGCCAGGTTCACAATTGGGGTTCACTATAATTTAAATTATAGTTTGCCATCTGATATTTTAATTCTGTGTTTACTAAAATTACATTGCTACATTTAGTTGTTCATGTAAATTAATTACTACATATGTTAATAGATGACAATATGTATGCATATTGATACATTATGATAAGCTTCGTGAAGATCCATTCATTTAATATCAAATGTAGTTCAATTAATACATTCTTTAGTATAAAGTTGTAAACTATATTGTATACTTTAAATGGGAAACCAAACCTTAAAATCGAATCTGTTTGTCTAATTAGTCATCGGGGGTGGAATATATGCTGTTTGATGCCTTTCTGTGATTCATGTGTACTGATGAATTTCTTTTTAAACTTGCAGCAAATAGTGGCAGCAATAAATGCAGGGATTATACCATTAGGAAACACCTCCAATCAAATCAGTCACTGGGACTTGGGAAGTTCCTTCTTCTTTGCTGGCACTGTTATTACAACTATAGGTAGGAGACAACTTATTTTGTTTTTTTAATTTCGGTACAGCTTGTGAGCTAAAATTCATTTGTTTGAATTTTTTTTTTTTTTTTTACAGTCAGTCAACATGGTTTGCGTATGGTAGAAAACTAGATTTTAGTAAATTGATTTTGGGAAGAGGGTTTAAAGGTTTGAACAAAGGAACGATGAAGATGAATTAGTTATTGTTTCCAAATACTGAGTTGAGTTTACAACACATCTGAAGCTCCAGAGCAGCGCAGTTGCCGTTTGATTAATGGATAGGAACTTCATGCAATGGCTTAAATTATAACTGGGGGATCAAGAAGTTTTGAATTTCCCTGCATCTCTGATTCTTTGTCTGTGGAAAGAAAGGATTGGAGTCCAGTTTTGATGGGTTTTTTTTTTTCATTATTTGATATCCACTTTTTCAACTTATAAATTTTAACTCTACAGTATTTCCACAGATTGTTCCCGTTCTTCTATGTGTGTCTGTTATAATTACTTCAGGGCTTTTCCAATAGCATATGTATACTAAAAAAATTAACACTGAACTATGAGGATTACAAAAGAATTAAAGTTTAAAGCCTTGCTCTTTTGCCTTTTAATCATGTTGTTTGTTATAGTGTTAAAAGGGTGCACAGTGGAACACAGTCTCTTGGGGGCATGAGTGTGCATACACTCAGCACCTTCCGGGCAGAAGAATGGGTGCACATAGGTGACTTCTCTTCTGTTAGCCACTCAGTGCCCAAGGAATATCCAGGGGATATAAGGGCAGACCCCATAGAGCAGCCGTATTTGCCATGCTGCAGGGACTAAGATGAGTTATAGCTGTGTTGTTTCATGGGAAGAGGTCAGTTTCAAGCATAATTTTCAAGAGAGGGGAGAAATTGGCTCATCATGGTTTGGAAGGAATTTTAAGAATAATTGTGTGAAACTGAGTTCTGCCCTTCTATATATGTCCTCTCAGGGGCCTGATCTCTGATTTTGGGGTGTGAATTAAGAGTCTACGAATTTTAATTTTATTCTTTGATGTCAGTGACAAATGACAACTGAAGTGTAAAAGGTTTTCATGTCGGGACTTTATATCAAAGTCCTAAATAAGAAGACATGGATGATTTATGGATGGACTCTCGCTTAAAATTTCCCTCTAAGACGAATTTGTAGTGACCTGTCATTATGCGAATCCACTGTAATACCTTGTGCTGGATCACTTGTCAGTGAAATAAATACCTTAGCATGTTGATTTTTGCCTTTGTTACGAGGTCAAGGAACTATGTTCACTCTTACATTTCCATTAGCTGGGTCAAAAAGTTGTGTGGCTGTGAAAATCTGGAAGAAGGGCAACCTTGATTTCTAACCATAATGACAGGTTAACTTTGGAATTCAGACATCGTGGCCATTTCTACTATGGAAATGACTGTTTATCGTGGAAACTACTTAGAGTCCGGAAGGAAAAAAAGCGCACAGATGGAGTGAGAATGCTTTGTTTCTGCCCAATGAAAACTCAAAAGGCCAAGTTAGAACTCATTGTGACCACCACCAAATTATTGCACAAGAGACTGAGTCATTATACAGACTTATTGTTGCATTGCATGTTTATAAACAGTCTCATTTTTCGAATCCCAAGTTCAGTAAGTTTTGCAGACGTATCCTTCAACACATGAAAAAATAAACCATTATTACCAGCCTTACCTCAAATTATAGCCATTAAGCACAGTAACTGATTATTTAGGTTGGTTAGGTAGCTGCCCTGCAACCCAGATCACTTACTGTTCTATCTTGGGCTTTAGTTTTAGGTGGATTAAGTTATTCTAGGTCATCCAAATTTATTTCCCGATTTTTTACTCCCAGGTCAAGGCTACCTCCTCTGACCTTGGACTAGATTATGCTCTAGGGCTAGGTAAACATTTTGACCTCTTTCATAGGCGTGCATTTGATATCCAAATCATTATTCAATAAAATTTATAGTGTAATTACTAATATTGCTAGTGATAATAATTGTGTGAATCTTGAAGCAGTTTTTAGCAACCATAGGAATTGTAACCTATAGCATTACCTGCATTGTATTAGTTATTTACAAAGGAGAACTTGAGACAGTTTGGGACAATAAATTGCAGTGGGTTTTCTAAGATGCCTGATACAGGCGGTGCTTCCTGGAGCTGCATTGGCTGCAGTTGCCCAAGATTTTTGTATTCAGTATTATCAGTTTGCCAGAGAAGCCAAAGTGACCCTTGCTATTTGATGGAAATATGGCCAAGAGAAGTTCAATTACACAAAATGGAATATTAACATTTAAGGACTAATTTTAGAGAATCTCTTCATATGTCTATATACACTTTCCAAAATCATAGCATTGCAAACCCTTTACAAATTTCATTCCACAGTTGTCCAGACTAAAATTCATTTTTGACTGTTCTCTCTCCCTCATACTTCACTTTCAGTCAATTCTGTTGGCTCTGCCTTTAAAGGTGATCCATAATTTAACTGATGCTCACCATTCAAACTGCCATCATTTTGGTCCAAGACAGCATCATCTCAATGTCAGCATCCTTGTAGGAAGGATCCTCTGCTTAGAACCTTCTGTGGTTTCCAACTCAGTCAGAGCAAAACCCATCCTTCATTGCCTCTCTCACCGTAGATGCATGTTCCATGAAGTTAAGGAATTTTTATGGGTTTGAATCTTTTCTGTATTCCCAGTGCCTGACACAGAGTGGGTGCTTAGTAATTATTTTTTGGAGTTAAAAACAAATAGGCATTCTAAATGGTATGAACTGTGGCTTATTAGAAATGACATAACACTAAATTGTTATCTATTATACTAAAGTCTTAGCTCTTTCAATAGGCTTCATTACTAACCTTTTTGTTTGTTCATTTGTTGATTCCACAAATAAAAAAACTATCACTCTGCTACTGTAATGATAAAAGATAAATTACTTGAGCTTATGTTGTACACAGACAGGTCAAGGGACCAGTGGGCCCATAATCATTTACCATACAGTGTCAGTTATACTTAAGAGCATTTAATGGGAATGGATAGGAGCGACACCTTACACAGATATTGGGGTAGGTGGGTGGGTAAGGGAGGGGTGAGGATGCTTCTCTTCCCTTAGTAAATGTCCCAGTTGAGACTAGAAAGGCAATTAGGACCTTTCCAGGTGAATAAAGGTGGAAAGGGAACATTTGAGGCACCAGGAGTTCATGTGGCTAAGATCAGGGGTCAGAGACGTTATGTTCCATTTGGAAATTGCAAGCTACCTAGAACTACTGTTTGTCGTTGAAGGATTCATGCTCAGGGCCAGGTAAATAATCAGTGAGTCCATGTCAGTACCTCCTGTTGGATCAGTGCTACTTCTGCCACCTCCAGAGGTGGAGAGTGGAAAGGACACAGTCCCTGCCTGCAGTCCACTTGGTGAGACAAAATTTATATGTATGAGGTAACCAAAGAATAACAGAAACAGGTATAATCTCCATGTTACATGGAACCATGGACTGAGTGCCATGAGAATTGAGACCAAGGAAAGATCACGTGGGCTGGAACTGGGAGGAAAGGCTTAATGAGAGAAGTTGAATGTGAACTATGCTTTGAAGAAAAAGTTTTGGTTTCAAACGATGAAGGGGAAAGAGCCTCCAAGTCTGTGACCTGGCTGAGCAAAAATGCAAAGAGAGGAATGAACTTGATTTATGTTGATGATAAAAAAAAAAGTAAGTATTTGAGTATGCCAGAGGAATTGCTTAAAGGAATGATGGAAATATTATTGACTGACTCAGATGGGAAGAGTACAGTTGAATATAATTTGAGTTTTCTGAATTTTGGACTTACTCTAAGACAGAATATGTTTTTTTTTTTCTTTTTTGGCAAGTGAAGGGACAGGGTAAAGGTGACATTAGAAGGTGTATCTGTCAGGAAGGGGCTTCATGGAGACTGACAGCTAAGAGGCAATTAGGAGGCATTTCAGTGACCCATGGAAGGAGCACAAGAGTACTGACTGAGGTGATTGGAGCTGCTGTGAATGAGAAGAGTAAGGCACGATGTGCGAATAATTACATGGAGGGATCATCAGGCCTTGGTGATGACTCCAGTGGAGAGAGAGGAGTTGAAATGTTGGATATTGAGTTGCATATTTAGGCAGCAAACTTGCAATTCATAGAGAGAAGTAGTCAGTCTTGTAAAGAAAATGGAGGAAAAAATGATCAAAATTTTATATGTTGTATTGTATGTGGAAATTTCATTTTAGGAGCTCTCCACCTCAGTTTTTATTTGTATATTTTTTAATTCAGACAGATTAGGAATGTAGGTGGGCAGGCTACCTCTTGGAGCTCACATTGAGGTTGAAGAGACTAACAATCAATTATTGCAATCAACAATAATTGATTGTTGATTATAATAATTGATTGTTACTGTTGTTTAATTATCGGCACATTAAAACACATGACCATTATCAGTGGCCATACATACAAGAATTTCATGTGCAGTGATAGTGAGTAGATAGTGGGGCTGGGTAGGTGGTGGGAGGTGTTCTAGGGGAGACTGATTCAAGGCCTCTGAGCAGGTGACATTGAAGCTGAAACCTGGAGGATGGAAAGAAAGCAACTAGGTGAAGAAGAGTGAGTGCCAAACAAGTTCAGGCAAAAGGGTCAGCAATGGCAAAGACCCTGGAAAGGGCAGATTTGGACATGTTCAAGGAGTACAGATGGGTCCATGTGGCAGAGCTTAGAAGAAGCAGGGTTGGCAAGATTACTGTATTTTACCATGTACAATGCACACTTTTTTAGCTCAAGTTTTTGAGGGAAAAATAAGGATGTGCATTATACAGGTGGTGCATTATACTGTTATAATGATTACGTACCTTAGGTATAATGGGTAAAATAGTCCCGTGTGTAATGCACACAAAAACATGAGTGCTCATTATATACAGCGAAGTATGGTAACAACAGCCAGAGCATGTAAGACCTGGTAGGTCAAGGCAACACTCCTGATCCAGGGGGAAGTCATGAAAGGTAAAAGCAGGATGTGACCCTGGCTACCATGCAGAGGGCAAAGGGGAAGGCAGGGAGACCAGGGGGGCGATTGCATTCATCCGTGAGTGGGAAGATGCTCACTTGAACTAAATAGGTGACAGCGAGGAGGGTGAAAAGTGGACAAATACATGATTAAAAAAAGAAAGCTTCCTGATGGACATATACTTATCTCTGAGAAGACTGCCATAGGGGCATCAGTATTTTAAACTTTGTTATTTTAAAGCTAATAGGAAAGTGCTTATACTGTAGGAGAGACTGTTGACAAAATGATGTAATGGACAACTGTATTCCATTTTGAGGTCCATTTAAAGGTTGGGATAAGATGTAAGATGATTTTATTACCTGAAAGCATTAACTATAATAAAATTTCCCCCAATGGAAAGTAAATTGGAAGCCAGGGCTGAGGTCTTCCCAAGCCGACCACTCAATCATCCTGATCTCCGTTTGTCAAAATAATGCACAACCACAAGGGCACCACTAAGGTCTACGGCAGCTTCATGATCCGAAAGCATCACGTTGTCTTACGGAGAGCATTTCCTTGGGGTAGCTGTTCTCATTGTTACAAAGAACTCTTGTTTTCCACCACTTGAGTACAGAGATTGAATTCAGTTATGCAGTTTCTACGTTTAGTTTTTCTGTATGTTGAACCAGCCACGGGGACTTTTAAGTTGCTTTCACCGAGGTTGAATTGCTAATGTTGTCATGACAATTGCCCCAGATTTCCTATGAACCCATATTTTGCCTATGTAGTAAAATGCTTAATGATTAGAAAAATAAAATAAAATTTAAAAGACAGGACAAAAATTAAAGGTTTTGGAGTAATTTTAGCAAATAGTTCCATATTTTTATCCAGATTTTTATCTTCTTTTTAGAAGAGGCCAATTTTGGTATATTATAAGCTGTAAAACCTTAAACATATATTCAGCAGGGAGTCCAGGACCTTGCTGTTGCATATGATAGAAAACTGCAACTCAAAGGGTGAGGGAAACATTGTGAGACTATTTTCGGTTCAATTTTGTGATTTCAAGGGGCCACTGTCTGAACTGGGAACTGAATACGCTTGAAGCAGTGGTGTAGAATTGGCCAGTAAGTGTTTTCCCAGGGGATGATGTCATTGCAATTTTGGTGGTTGGGTGTTATCTTATTAATTTAGTACACCCATAGTTCCGTGGCATTTCACTAGTCTCTTGGCTGTTCTCAGAAAACTGCATATTGGATTTTGGAAACCCATGTTAAAGAAAAGTTAAGGCTCTTGGAGGCAGCCTGAAAGGCAAATGATCTTGCAAAGCGACTTCCAGCCCTGACTCTACAATCTCCTTGCATTTTTCCTCGTGCCAGTTTGTTAAAGTAGATGCTGATTTTTCCAAAATATGTAACTCTGGTGTCTGGCAGTTGAAATTAAGACATTGCGTTAGGTTTTTGATGTTCTGTTTCTCTTTCCATCCACTTAAATTAATGGAGATAACACCTATCTCGGACTATTAACAACATATGTTCCTGCCGTTCAAAATCTTCAGGTAGGTTTATTTATTTTCTGAGTTACAGTGCATTTCTCAGAGACTATGTCTTATGAATGGCAGTTCCATCCATAAGTTTCTGGAGGTCAGAATTAAATTTGGGAGGCAATACAGCTGAAATAGTGCACTAAGAGTGTTGTCCACTCCAAAGCCATCATGAGCTAGATTAGTCGTCTTCTGTTTTTATTAGGTATGTCTGTGACATCAGCGACAAAGAGGTTCAATTCAGAGCACCTAGTAGTCAGCATCCTAGAATCTCATGCTTGCTGGAAGGATTAAGGATGTAATCCTCTCAGGAGTGAAAAAGCTGTTTTAAATTTTTTTT
>PVKU01003313.1:0-183979 GCA_004027475.1 Anoura caudifer
CACTCCCCTGTTGCTAACCCTCCATGTGATCTCCATTTCTGTGTTTCTGCTCCTGTTCTAATGTTTGCTTAGTTTGCTTTTGTTTTAGGTGTGCTTGTTAATATCTGTGAGTTTGTTATCTTTTTACTGTCATATTTTTTATCTTCTTTTTCTTAGGTAAGTCCCTTTAACATTTCATATAATAAGGCCTTGGTGATGAAGAACTCCTTTAACTTGACCTTATCTGAGAAGCACTTTATCTTCCCTTCCATTCTAAATGACAGCTTTGCTGGACAGAGCAATCTTGGATGTAGGTCCTTGCCTTTCAAGACTTCAAATACTTCTTTCCAGCCCCTTCTTGCCTGTAAGAAATCAGCTGACAGTCTGATGGGAAGTCCTTTGTAGGTGACTGTGCCCTTATCCCTTGCTGCTTCTAGAATTCTCTCCTTCATTTGAATCTTGGCT
The DNA here is from genome assembly GCA_004027475.1 of Anoura caudifer. Taxonomy (NCBI): domain Eukaryota; kingdom Metazoa; phylum Chordata; class Mammalia; order Chiroptera; family Phyllostomidae; genus Anoura; species Anoura caudifer. The sequence goes on from PVKU01003313.1 coordinate 445, forward strand.
AATGTCATTATGATGTGCCTTGGTGTGTTCCTCCTTGGGTCAAACTTCTTTGGGACTCTCTGAGCTTCCTGGAGTTCCTGGAAGTCTATTTCCTTTGCCAGATTGGGGAAATTCTCCTTTATTATTTGTTCAAGTAAGTTTTCCACTTGTTGCTCTTCTTCTTCCGCTTCTGGTACCCCTATAATTTGGATGTTGGAACGTTGAAAGATGTCCTAGAGGTTCCTAAGCCTCTCCTCATTTTTTTGAATTCTTGTTTCTTCCTTGTTTTTTGTTTGGTTGTTTCTTTCTTCTTTCTGGTCCACTCCATTGATGTGAGTCCCAGTTTCCGTCCCATCAGTGTTGGTTCCCTGTGCGTTTTCCTTCATTTCACTTATTGTAGCCTTCATTTGTTCATCTAATTTGTGAGCAAAATCAACCAATTCTGTGAGCATCCTGATCACCAGGGCTTTGAACTGTGCATCTGATAGGCTGGCTATCTCTTGGTTGCTTAGATGAATTGGCTCTGGGGCTTTGATTTGTTCTCCGGTTTGAGACATTTTTGTTTCTGTTTTTGTTGTTGTTGTTGTTGTTGTTGTTGTTGGTCTGGTCACAGCTGTAATATAGTGAGGGGTGGAGCCTTAGGTGTTCCCCAGGATGGGGCAGCCCAGTCGCTGAGTAGTGACTCTGTATGTGGAGGCAGGGTCCAAGAGGGAACAATGGCGCTTGCTCCACTCTCTCTCGGATTCCAGTCCCTTCCGCCGCTTCCCCTTCGCTTGGATTATCTGCACGTGACTGTGGGACCACCTGGTTAGCCAGCCGCTTTGCACAGCCTCACTGGGTCTGCACAGTTGCCACCAATGCCCGGGGTCCGCTAGCTGCTGCCTGCACACCTGGGATCTGCCAGCCACTGCTGCTTGCGTGCCCAGGTTGGCCAACCTCCACTTTTTCCTGCCATGACTCCGCCCCTCTTACCAGTCTGGATGAATGGTTGTTGGACTTCCGTATAGTTCAATTTTCTATCAGTTCTTGTTGTTTTCTTGTTTCTAAATCTTTGTTGTCCTTAATTTTGGTTGTGTGAGGAGGCAAAATGTGTCCACCTATGCCTCCATCTTGGCGGAAGTCCTATTATTTCTTAATGATAATCACAACTAATTCAACGTGTTTGCTTAACTGTTCATTTCCTTAATGTTTGTCTCTGCCTTTAGATGGTAAGCTTCATGAGGGCAGGTCCATGCCCATGTATACCACTCTTATCTCTAACACTTACACAAAAGCCTCACGCATAGTAGATCTTTTAATAAATATTTATTAAGTGTCTGAAGGAATCTATAAACATTTCACCTTGAAAACATTATTCAAAAACAAGTAGCTCAACTTACACATTTATCTATATACTCAAGACATATATTAGAGGCCCTGGTTCTGGGTTTGATGGATGGGGAAGCAAAGGTGAAGTGGACACACTCCATTTCCTCAAAGACCTCATGGCTTAGTAAGAGAAATAAGGCATGTGCACAATTAACCATAACACAAGTTGGAAAAGGTGAGTTTGTGAAAGATGAGGTGTGCCAAAAGGCATGCATAAAGGGGTGGAGCTTAGATGGATCAGTCTGTTTGTGGCAGGCAAAGCTGGGAGCAGAGCTTTCTAGCAGTGAATGAAAGCAGGGGTGCTGTGATGCTTCTCTCCTTGTCAAATCGACACATCTGACAGGCTCATACGTCCCCTCTTCCGTGTTGTGATGAATCATTCTCTCCCTAGCACTTTCTTCTTCTGGTTCAGCATTTAGCTTATTTTGCCTTGTGTGTGATGGTTGATTGCATCTCTGCTTTCTACTTACCTATCTAGTTCTTTTCGGGATCTGGACAGAATCTGCAGTTTTGTAAATTGCCCTCAGCCCTGGCAGAGTTTTACACTTAGCAGAAAGTCCACAATTGATGAATTTACATTAGAGGCAAGAAAAGGAACTTGCTAAGAAATGGGAAGTGGAGACATCTAACACTGATCAAGGAAAGATGAAGGTGAGGGAATTTTGCAAAGATGAAAAGGGTAGGGCCAGAGAAGGTAGTTTGGCCTTTTTTCCAACAAGTATTAGGGAGTATTTGGAGGGAAGTGATGTACATAGAGTTGTACCTTTTGAAAGATGAACCTGCTAGCCACGTGTAGAGTGGATTGGAACATGCAGAATGGAGATGGAATGGCCAGGTAAGAGGCTGTTGAAATTTTGCACACGAGAAACCATGAGAGCCCAAACCCGTGCCTTGCCTTTGAAGACAGAGAAGAATGGCACAAAAAAAGTGATAGTTAAGGGAGCTATTTTTCCAATTATAAAAATCAGATCAAACAATCTGACATGTGCCACGGTTCTTTGGGAGCAAAAAGAGAAAGCAGCTTCAATTCCTAGATTTGTTGCTTGCTTGCTGTATGAGCAAAGGTATGCCTCTGGAAATCTCTAAGCCTCAATTTCCTCATTTACCAAATAATGATAATACTGCCTGCCTCATCTGGCTGTTCTGAGGACTGCATGTGCTAACACATGGAACAGTGCCTGCCACACAATGAGTGCTTAGCATTTGATAGCTGTCATTGCCAACCTCAGGAGTTTAAGGTGTCACAAAGGAGTGTACATGACATTGCTGTTTTAAAAATAGACTGTAATTTTCAGAGTCAATTTAGATTTACAGAAAAATTGAGCAGAGAGTGTAGAGAGTTCCTATACCCACTCCTGCACTCAGTCTCCTCTACTATTGCCATCTTATGTTAGTATGGTAATTTGTCACAACTAATGAGCCAATATTGATACATTAATATTAATTAAAGCATACTGTATTCAGGTTTCCTTAATTTTTACCTCATATCCTTTCTATGTTTTAAGATTTCATCCAGGATACCACATTATGTTTGGTTGTGTGGCTACATACTAAACCCCACAAGCTCAGGGGAGGCCTGAATGGTGGGCTTTATAAACTGAGAGACTGGAGTAACCATATAAGATGATCTGAACATAAAAATTCCTAACTAAAAGCAAGTCTGGACAGGTAGTCTCATCCTAGGCTGTATCTTCCTTGATAAAGGTCAGTCTTTAAGCAAGCCTATCTATTTTGCGTCTAAGATAACATGCCTTTAGAATGTCAGAGTAATCCTTTTTTTTCCAGACTCCTCAGGCCAGTCTCCCACTAGAGCAAGAGACTGCAGAACCCTCATTGTGATCTTAATGCCCAAATACCATCTCTGTGCTGTAAATGTCAAGTGTCCCGTGCCCACCAATGTAAAAGAAGTACGTGTCTCTGCTTCACTTTTTATCCAATTTCAGAGTTTCCCTGCTTTGCTTTCTCCCACCCCCCTAATCTACCACCAGTGGATTTCATGTAACCCTGCTTACATCTTCTTTGATTCTAGTGTATAAAACAGGGGTGTCAAACTCATTTTCACCAGGGGCAACATCAGCCTCATGGTTGCCTTCAAAGAGTAGAAATAATTTTAGGACCATATAAATGTTACTACCCCTTAACTGTTAAGGAGTTGAAATTACAGTCATCCCTTTGAAGGCAACCACAAGGCAGTTATGGCCCCCAGTGAAAATGAGTTTGACACCCCTGGTATAAAATAAGCTGTAAGTTACACGAATGTCTAAACACTACATTATACACCTGAAACTAATATCATACTGTATGTCAACTGTAAGTGAAGTTAAAAATATATTAAAAAATAAAAATAAAAAGCAATTAAAAATATTATAAATCTGCCATTCTTAGGAGCACTTTCTCAATTTGTTGAAAATTTGCTTCCCTGCAACTGTCCTCAATTTGGCTCAAATAAACTCTCATAAGACCTTTATAAGACCTTTTCTCGGGCTGGATGTTCTTTTGTTGACAGTCTCCTTACCAACTCTTGGCCATGACAGGTTCTTAGACTTTCCTTGTTTTTGATGTTGTTTTTTAAAAATCGTGGTGAGGTACGTTTGGGGATTAAATAGTGCCCCCTGCCCACACCCTTTGCCCCTATGTCATTTGCTAGAAGGAGACCAAAGCAGCTGCAAACCTTAAATCTACTGTCCCAGAACAGTTGTGTCTGATTGAGAACTTTGACTTTTGGCACTTGAATATGAGATCCTTTGCAGCCAAAATAGTCCATGTCAGAATAGTTGAGCCCACTACAATGTCTGTTCTGTTTGTGTATTTATTTGTTCACTCATTCAAGTAATATTTGCTGAGCAACTGTTATGTGTCTGTACTATGATCTGTGCTGGGGATGTGGCAGTGAGCAAAACAGTCAGGGGTCCTTCTTCCATGGAGCCTACATTCTAGACAAAGAGGCAGATGACAATGAACTAAGAGACCAATACAATGGTTATGTTGTGTGGTAAGTGACACAGAGGAAAACAATGGAGATGGGCAATAACAGGAAGAGGGACCCACTGCAGAGAGGGCAGTCTGAGAAACTCAGAGCTGAACTACAAAAAGTAGGAAAGGGTGTGAGGGTGCTGGAGAGGATGAGCATTCCTGGCATAAGAAGCAGAACATGCAAAGGCCCTGAGGCAAGAAAGAACAAGCAGGGCACAGGAACTGATGAAAGCTGGAGCAAATTTGGAGAGGTGGGCATGGACCAAATAGCATGGGCCTTCTAGACCAGGCTAAGGAGTTCAATTATGATTAAAAGTGAAATGGAAATTTTGTTAAGAGCAAAAGCCAGGATCCAAAACAGTGTTATTAACTCTGAAGCCCATGATTTTTCTGCAGTGTTGTAGGTGCCCACTCCTGAGGAAAATTCATGATTCTAAAATGCATTAGATGGATGGGGGCTGCCCGGAATGAGTAGGCAGGTGGATTAGAAACAGACTGTTAGATAGTAGAGAAAAGAATGATCAGTGAGGGGACTATTGACTTAATTAATGATGAGACAAATGTGCTAAGAAATGGTTGACCAATGTCTGTGCATTTTTCTTGTTTGGTTTACATTAGTATTCCTGTTCTCAGTAATACTGGGGGTGTTTTGAGATTTTGTAGAAAAGAAAAAAGAAGTGAAATGGAAAGCTATTAAAGGGTGTTCACCAGGAAGCGATGTGATCAGGTTTGGAGGAACACTGCTGCAGTTGTGTGCAGTGGGTGCCAGGAGCAAGACTGACGGCAGAGAGGCTGCTTAGGGCACTGCGGCAGCGATCCTGCCTGAGCAGGGTTTATGGTCCGCAGCCTATTGAGAAACATATTTTGACATTATTAGCAAAGTATATTCAGACCCATGACATAACCTATACAGAGGGCTGGAACAAATCATCACAATTTGCTGGCACACATTTATTGTCTTTGAGTTCTGGAAGTCCGAAATGAGTTTCACTTGAATAAAATCAAGATGTCAATGGGCCATACTCCATTGACATCTTGGTGAAGAATCTGTTCCCTTGCTTTTTCCACCTTTCAAAGCAGCATTCTTTGGCTTGTGGCCCCTTCCTCTATCTCCCAAAGCAGCAGCATAGAATCTTGCCTCAGTTATCACATTGCCCTCCTCTGTAGTCAAATGTCCCTCTGCCTCTCTTTGAGAAGAACACTTGTGATTACATTTATGGCCAATTTGGGTAATCCAGTATCAACTCCTCAAATTAATATCTTTAACTTAATCATACCTGCAAGTACTTTTTGACATATAAAGTATTGGGTGGGCCAAAAAGCCCATTTAGTTTTTTCCATAAAATAAGACACATTTTCATTTTCATCAATAACTTTATTGATTTGGATATTTTGAGTATGTCTGCTATCTCCCATGTGGTGTAACATTGATTGCTGTCAATTCATGTCTTGATTTGATCACTATCACCTTCAACTGCTCTACCCAACCATGGAGCAATGTCCAGTGAGAAATCTCCAGCATAAAACTTCACAAACCACTATTGACATGTTCTATCAGTTACAGCATCTTCTCCATACACTGCACAAACTGTTTTATGAATTTCAGTTGTGGTTTTACCTTTCTTAAAATAATAAAGCATAATATGCCAAAAATGTTGTGTATTTTCTTCCATCTTCAATAATAAAATGGCTACACAAAAATTCACCAATTTTGATAAGTTTTGTTCAAAAGCACACTGATATGACAGCTGTCACAATACAATCTAACAAAATCGTTTTGAATGAAGATAAAGAAAACTAAGTGCTACTAGAACCATCTAATGGAAAAAAACAAATGAACTTTTTGGCCAATTACATTTCCAGGTATGAGGGCTGGAACATAAAATTTGGGGGGACAGTACTCAGTCCACCCCAGAGAGTAAAAGAGAGAAAAGGTCCTGGTGTCAGACCATGAGGCATACTAACATTTAAGTCAGAAAAAGGAGAAGTAACCAGCAAAGAGATGGAGGTGAGATAGCAGCTGAGGACATTGGAAGGCTGGCAGAGGGTCATGTTGCAGAACCAAGAAACTAGAGGATGTTTAGAGGGAAGGAGCCCCCAACTATTGTTGAAGGGATAAATGAGATAAAGATGGGGAGGGAGCCAGGGGGAATGGTGTGATGGCCATTGATTTTAACAGATTGGCATGAGGGGGAGAAGGAGACAGGGTACATTGGATTGGAAGCCATTGGAATAGGTTGAGGAATGCATGGGGTAAGGTGGTGCAGGGCGCAAGTGGGCAGTGCTTTAAGTTCTGCTACCAAGGGAACAGAGAATCTGGGTTGGAGAGGGTTATGGAGTTTAGGACAATGGCTTTATTTTATTGCTTTCTATTTTTTAATGGTGGATATTGATGATGACTCCATGCAGGAGGAAAATCTGATAACTGAGGAAATAAACTCCTTGTGAAAGCAAGAAAGGATGATGAGGTCCAGAGCCCAATGAGAGGCTGGCCCTGCTAGCGGTAGAAACACTTCTATTGTAACAGGAGAAAGAGATGTGTGTAATATGGTTGATTTTCTCAAAGGAGTGAGGCTGAGAATGAAGAAGTGTGGTAGGTTTGAGGAAACAATGTTTGGGGAGAGTCATATTATTTGTGGAGATATATTGTTTTGTTTTGTTTTCTTTAGTAAGTATAAAGAGGATAGCTGCTAAATATCTAAAATATATTCTTCTTTAACCAACTTCCCATCCCAGGTTTAATGACAGGTAATTTTTAGTTAAATTAAAAAAATGCAAATAGCCATTTATATGAAACTTTATTAAAAAGAGAAATGGTACAATCAAACTATGTGGTTTTGTGCTCATTAAAAAATAAACTACGGGAAAAGGGAAAAACCTTACAATGATATAGTTTGTTGTGTGAATTATAAATAAAGCATTTCTCATAACTATTATTGTGAAATTATACAGCCCACACAGGAATGAAGATTGTAGAGCACCTACTGCAAAATCATATTATCACAAAATCACACGGTGGGATTGAGAATCCTTTGGGGACCCTGCTTGCTGGGACATTCAACCAAACTATAGACAGAACTATTGGCACTTGAATCCTGTTTTCTGTAAAACCAGTTTCTATCAAATTACTTGTTTCCCTTCACCAAGATGAAGATGAGAAAGTATGAAAGGTCCCTCCACCGGAGTATTTGTTAGGTCCTGCTCATTCATCTGGACATCCAAATGGCCCACGACCAAGGCAGATGTACTACGCTCACTCATCTGGCATAGGCATTGGCATCACAGGGCAGTTTGCCCTGAGCGAAGGGCAATGTCTCAGTCTAGTAATAAACAATATTGCTTTTATCAATCTTATACCTAACATTTAGGCATGCAAAGAGAGAGTATGGGTTGCTTGAAAACTATAATACTTGTTTTGAAAGCTGATTTAATGATGTAAAAATTGCTATGAGGACTCTCTTTCTAGTTTTCCTTTTCTGTTTCTTTTCTCCTCCAACAAGGGCCTTGTCTTTAAGAGGCATGGAATCAAGGGTTTTGTGATTCCCTTTTCCTACCAACCAGTCAGCTAAATGACTGCTGAATTCTTCCTGATGTTTCTTGCGTGATGAGACTGTTTTTATTTCCTAGAAGATGGAGACTTGGAAAGACTGCTGAGGTAAGTAAAAAATCAGACTCAAGACTCAAGTCCAGACTTGCCTCCTGCAGTTTCCCTCCATCTTAGAAGCTCCCGAGAAACTGTCAGGGAGTCTCTGACTCACAGTGGGAGAACCTAACGGCTGTTTCACAGATTCCAGCCCTCCACATTCTGAAAAACAGAAACGAGTTCTCTGGTTGATTCTTGAAAATACAGATGTTGCCACAGAAACATATTGTGTCAACAAATAACATGAAGTGAGTCATAAACGTTCAAGTATCTCTACAAGTTGGCATAAAAACAGCAGCAGTATTTTTTAAATGCTTGTAACTTTGTCTTTTGTAACAAATAGTGTGCAGGCTATTTATATCAAAGTGGAAAAGGTCAGGTCTGCTGGCTAAAGCCCCTAACATATTCATTTGGTCAGATTCTATCAGCAGATACTGATGTAGATATTTCCATGAACTCATAAGAAAGTTCTTTCTCCTGGAACAGTTAAGGGAAGCACATTAAGTAATGGTTGAAAAATCAGTGCTGTTCTCATTAGATGTCTGAGGCAGCATAACTCTTTCCAAAGTTGTTCATCTAAAAAGTTTGATGGTTAGATAAGGAAGCACTTGCTGTCCAATCTAAGAACTATGTAAAATGGAAAATAAAGATATCTTTTAAAGGGTCTCTGCAGTTGAGCAAATTCATTCTAAGAACAGACTGAGGCTGTTCTATGAGTCATACTCATTCTCCTCTTTTTGTATTTTACACCCAAGGGTGCTTCACAGCCCATTTAAAAATAAGTAAGTAAAAGCAAATTACTTTGACTGCGTCCTGAGGATCAGAGCCTGATCCAGGATACGGCGTCAGCCTTCCTTGGTGACCAATGCCTCGTCCAGTTTCCCTGCAGAGCAAGACCAACTAGTTCACAGAGCATCCGTGGGGAGCGCACAGGACTGGACTGCCTGGTATGCCACCTGGTTCCTTGCAGAGCGCAGTCTGAGGGAGAGAATCACTGTGACGATCAGGAGGAGGAGTCCCATGGTGAAAAGGATGACCAAGGCTGCTTTAGCTCCTCTAGGACCCAGGTTCTTGCCAAAGAAATAGAGTTGCTCCTTGACATGTTCTTCTGTGAAAAAGAAAAGTGAGGTGTCATGCCTCTGCCTTTCCCGGGTAGGTGAACACTGTTGAGTCACATGCAGGGTTGGGGGGGGGGATTGTTACCATCAGAGGGCACGGTGGCTGTGTGGGATGCTCCTCCAGAAGGAGACTTGGTGGGATAAGGAGTCCTGTTGTCTGGACAAAGAAGACAAGTTAATTGTTTATAAACAATAGAAGTAGATTCTTTCTGTGGCATGAGTTGTATCAAGAGTTGCTTCATGTTGCCAGCAAGGACTTTATGTTGTCAGTATCTGTGGCAGATGCTTCTGCGTGGCGTGGGCCCAGCTCCCACTTGGAGATGCACAGGACCCATGCCCACAGATAGGTTCTCTTGTGGGTAATCAGATTTGCAATATACATAGGCTGCTTTGGGTCTTGCTTTTTGGTGAGTCTCCCTCACCCTGCAAGTGCTTACTGCAACTTCCTAAAATCCATGCTAAACCTTTCAGGGACCAGTGCAACTGGCTCAACCACTTTTCCCCTTTTCATTTGCTGATATCTTTCTTCTGTGATGTGATGAGGGTCATTGGCTCTTTTGTTGTAACTTGTACATAGGGAGTGAGGACCATCTTGTATTGTGAGCAGAAAGAAAATAAAGGCCTGTCATGGGTGCTGTGGCTTTTGCTCCCCTTGAGAGAAAAGCCATGCTGTCTATTTTCCTCCACTGGACTCGGTAGGCCATGTGTATGTTTTATTTCATCCATAATGATGCAGACACTGCTAGCCAGTGTCCGCATCAAGTATCCATAAGGTGTAAGTCTTCCTTGGATTCTCACTGTGCTGCCCTTCATTCCAGTATACATGCTGGAATGTTCCTACTTCAATCACCTTTCAAGCTTCTACTTAACCTTTAGGATCCATTTGAATCATTATGGCCTCTCTGGAACCTTGGCTCATGTTCCCAAACTGTGAACCATTAGCTTCCTACTGCTGCCACTCAACCCTCTACTCTGCACTCTATTTTGTCTTGTTTCATGTTCTATTATGGTTACAGTTTACATGTCTGTCTCTCCTGCTTGACTCTGAGCTCCTCAGGAGTCCCATGCCTCTTGTTTGCAGGGTTTACGGGAATCCTGGTGCCATCACCTGGCATCACTGGCAGACAGCACTATACCTGTGTTCCGAAGGACTGTGTAGGTGGTTTCCATGCCAGCATGGATGTGATCAGATACGTGACAGTGTACCAGCCATGTCCCTGGGTGATCTGCAAATAGTTCAACAGTTTGGAAGGTCCCAGGAAAGAGATCATATACATCTTCTCGGTAAGATTTATCTATCTGCAGAAAGAAGGAAATAATAAAGAGCAAAAATCAATAAAATCAAGAATAGAAATATACTACAAGATGAATCAAAGAAACCAAAAGCTGTTTTTTTGAACAGATCAATAACATTGATAAACTTGTGGTAGCCAGTCTTGACAATGGCTCCCACTGATTCCCACCTCCTAGTAGTCACAACCTTTGTAGTCCTCACCTACACTACATGACAGTTGGTAAATGAGACCAATAGCACATTGTAGGAGTGATGACATTCTACTTCCAAGAGTAGGTTATAAAAGACAGTTATGTTATAAAAGACAGGCTTCAAGTGCTGGAAATAGCCTAAGTGCCCATCAGTAAATGAATGTATTAAAACACTGTGGTACATGTACACAATGGATTACAATGCAGCAGAAAGAAAGAAGGAGCTCCTACCCTTCATAACTGCATGGATGGAAGTAGACAGCATTAAGTGAAGTGAAATAAGCCAGGAGGTGAAAGACAAATACCATATGATTCCACCTATAAGTGGAACCTAATCAACCAAACAAGTAAGCAAGCAAAATATAACCAGAGAATTGGAAATAAAGAACAAACTGACAGTAACCAGAGGGGAAGGGAGAGGGAGATAACATGGGAAAGAAGGGGAAGGGTCAAGTCAAGGAACATGTATAAAGGAGTCATGGGCATTGATACCAGGGTTAGGGATTGACTGTGGAAGTAGGGGCAGGGGTGGTTGAGCAGGACAGGGGAGAGCAATGGAGGAAAAAGTGGGACAACTGTAATTGAACAACAATAAAAATAAATAAATAAAAGACAGGCTTCTTGCTTTCTCCTCTTAGATTGCTCATTTGGGGGAAGCCAGCTGCCATGCTATACCCACATGGTGAGGAGCTGAAGCCTCCAGTCAATAGCCCTGCGAGTGAGCTCAGAAGTGGATTGTCCAGCCCCAGTCAAACCTGACAACTGCAGGGCTGGCTGACATCTTATTGCAGCCTCATGAAAGGTGCTAAGTTGGAACCAGCTAGCTAAACTATTCTCCAATTCCTGACCCAGAGAAATTGTGAGATAATAAGTGTTTATTGTTTTTAGGACATTAAGTTTTGGAATCATTTGTTAGCTAGCAATAGATAACTAATAGAAACCTCTAGACAAACTGACTAAGGGGAAAAGAAAAGAAAGACACAAGTTGCAAATATCAGAAATGAAAGAGGGGACAACACTGAGACATATAGATATTACAAAGGATAATAAAGGGATATTATAACAACTGCTTATAAATTCTGTAACTTAGATGGTATGTACAAATTTCTTAAGGTGAAAACTGGTAAGTATTACTATTCAGGTTATCTATTTAAAAAAGTATATTAAGACCTTCTATTGAATAAGCTCCATGTCTACAGGTCTTTATTGGCAAATTTGATTAAACATTTAGAGAAGAAGTAATACTGATTCTAAACAAACTTCCAGAAAATAGAAGAGGAGAGAACACTTTAAATTCATATTATGCGGCTGGCATTATTACCCTGATACCAAAACCAGACAAATAACTTACAAGAAAAGAAAGCTACTACCAGTGTTCTTCATAAACGTATATGCAAAAATGCTTAAAAAATGCTAGCAGATTGAGTCCAGAAATATAGGAAAAGGATACTGCATTATGACAAAGTAAAATTCATCCTGGGAATGAAAATGGGTTCGACATTTGAAAATCAGTCAATGCAATTTACCTATATAGTAAAGAAAATAATCAATAGACTAAAAATGAAAAATACGATCATCTCAATAGATTCAAAGAAAGCATTTTACAGAATTTAACATCAGTTCATGATAAAAAAAACCTCTCAACAAATTAAGAATAGAAGGATCTACAGCTATCTTTTTATTCCATGGTGAATGACTGAATGCCTTTCACCTAACATTAAAGATAAGTCAGCCCTGGTTGATTTGGCTCAGTGGATTGAGCACCAGCCTGTGAACCAAAGGGTTTCAGGTTTGATTCCCAGTCAGGGCACATGTCTGGGTTGTGAGCCAGGTCCCCAGTAGTGGGTGCATGAGAGGCAACCACACATTGATGTTTCTCTCCCTCTCTCCCTCCCTTCCTCTCTCCAAAAATAAATAAATAAAATCTTTAAAAAAATTTAAAAAGTAAAAGTTGTTCACTGTCACTATTCATTAGACCTTCTAGCCAGTGCAATAAGGCAAGAAAAGAAATAAAAGATATACAGATTGAAAATTAATAAGATTGTCTCTAGTCACAGATAACATGATTGTCTATGTAGGAAACTATCTCCCCAAAATCTACAAATAGCTATTAGAACTAGTTTATAAAAGTTGCAGGATATAGGGTCTATTATACAAAAGTCAATTGCAAGTCTACACATTGGCAATGAAAAATTAGAAATTGAAATAAAACAATACCACTTACACTATCACCAAAATCCAAGTATTAATGATAATCTGAAAAAATATATGCAAGATCTGTATGCTGAAAACTACAAAAGACTGATGGGAGAAATCAAATAAAATCTAAACAGAGAGATATACCACATTCATAGATTGGAAGACTCAATATTAAGATAGCTATTCTTCCCCAACCAATGTATAGATTTAATTCAATACTAATCAAAATCCCAGCAGTAGGTGGTGGTGGAGCTGTTCTATTTTGATTAGCATTGGTTATACCACTGGATGTGTTTTTTAAAACAGAGCTATGTACTAAAGCAGGTGAATTTTATTCAATCTAAATTCTACCTTAATGCAATTTATATGTAAAATAATTTTATATATGTACGTAAAATTTTAATATGATTTTTAAAACTTGGGTTTAAAAAGCCAAATTCTACAGTGATGTTTGCTAGAGGGGAGGGGTATTGGGGAACTGGATGAAAAAGGTGAAGAGATTAAGAACTACAAATTGGTAGTTATAAAATAGTCATGAGGATGTAAAATATGGCATAAGCAATACAGTTAATACTATTGTAATAACTTTGTACAGTGCTAGGTGGGTACTTGAAATATTGGGGAACCACTCTGTAAAGTATATGATTGTCTAACTACTATGCTGTACACCTGAAACTAATACAAAATAATACTGAATTAAACTGTAAGTGAAAAATAAAATTTAAAAAGTCAAGCTCTAAAAATGAGCATAGCCATTTAATATGTAAAACTATAATCATTATAGGCTAATACTTGGTGCCATAAACTATGTTAAAGAAATATACAGAGAGGAGAGGATATTAAGCATTTGTTTAAAATTATCGTTTATTCCTGTGTAACTAGAAAAGGATTAATGTGGGTTTTCTCCACAGATGAGATGTGATTATTATTCTCTAGTCTACTTTCCTGTAGATTGAGCAGAGCACATAAGGTGACAGACTGTTTGGAGCTTATTCCTGGAGATCTTGATTCAGTGGCGTGGGGTAGGGCCTGGAGGTTTGTTTCTTAAACAGCTCCCCATGTGATCTGTATAGCTGGAACCAGCCATATGGTACAGATGCTAGAGAGGCAGAAGTCCACATATGACCCAGGGTAAGAGTCAAGATAAAGTTTTGGGGCCTAAGCCAAATCTCAAAATAGCTTTTACTAGATAGGGCTATTCTTTTGGCTAATCACATAGAAAAGAAATGGGAAAAGAGAAAGAAAAAAGGGAGGGTAAAGAAAGAAGACAAAATACTATGGGTGCTTTCATGTACTATATGGACAGCATAATCCAGAGTGGGCAGAATTATTCTCATGTGAGTGATGAGAAAACTCTCACCTGAAGCTTGGAGAGTTTTGTTTTTTTTACAGGTACAATGAAATATATGTACATATTAAGAAATTTCCTCCAGGGGAAGGACATAATCACATTATTCTGTTCCATTCTCTAATATTGATCATCCTCTCACAGGCCTTATTGCCAAATAACCTTATTTCACAGAGGAAATACATTGATTTCGTCATTCAAAATGTCTCCCCCAAAGCATTTTCCTTATACTTACTTTGAAAAGAAAGCTCTCAGCGTGATAATGGATGGTATGTATATCCACTTCACTTCCTATTCCTAACAAATACCAGTTTGTCATTGTATTTTCATTCATGATGAGGCCATGGAGATTCCCAAAAATCTTTCCATTAATAGCTAAGATGGTGAAAAGAAAATAGTTTTTGATTAGTGACATGATGCTCATTATTAATCTGGTTCAAGAAGATCTTTAAGTCACTAATATTCTCATCTGCCTGATGAAAATGGAACAATCTCATTTGCACTTACCAATGTCCTCATATTCTAGAACTAAAATTCAGATTACTAAGAAATCCTTAAACAAAGAGAGCTAGAAAGAGAAATAGCAGTTTATTTTTGAAAGCTATATCTTGGGTAGCAATGTGTGCTGTTTATTTATTTGTTTATTCAGTATATTCTTTTTGTGGAGTAGATTACAGCCTCATTCCTAAGGTAGGCAGATTTATACCATTCTACAATTGAGTGGACTAAAGCATAAAGAAGCAAGTTCATCTATATCATAACTGAACCAATTAGAAGCTATGTCCTTAATATGTCACTTTCTGAGGACTACCTTGGGGCAAGTTTCCAAGCCTGGCTGACTCTCCAAAAAGCTTCACACCAGCAGAGCCCATGACCTCACAGAGAGCAATGCAAACTCAAGTGGTGTTGACGTGATGGGGCACTCTCCCACCTCTGCTTTCTATTAAGTTTTTATTCTGTGCATCATGACACAACCAAATGAGTCGCATTCACTAAAAACAGCATTCTAAGAAACTTTTGGGAGAGGGAAGCAAAATTGGTAGAGGAAACAGTAGCTGAATCAGAGATCAGGCTAATTCTGATTTATGTTAGCAATTAACCAGCTTTGTGACCTTGGACTAAGCCTATCTTTTATTATACTTTTGGTCCAAAGTAGACCTTGGTGAGAGAGTGTATATGTGTCAAATTAAACATAGTACCCCCACTTGAAAAAATTACCTTAAATCACATAGAATTAAATAACATAGACACCTTAAAACAGAAATTTGGTGATAGTATTTTATGTCCCAGGAACAGTTAAACCAGTCATTTAAATTTGATCAATTAGGAGTTATGATATATTTCTGTAGAAATATACCAATAAGTGATGATTTGTCTTTAAAGGATCACTTCACAGCCTTATAAGTTAGGGATCTCTAGCATTCAGAGGCAAAACTCCCTAAAACAGCTGGTCCACAGCCTGGCTGGACCTTGCTGGCAGCTACAGAGAGGACTTGCTTCAGTCCAGGTGCCTCTGAGCTGGGGACCTCCTACAGTTAAAGGAACTGCTATGAGCATATCTCATAAAGTTTTCTTTTTAAATCACATGCATGATATACCGTGCATTCTGTTGCTCTCCTCAAAATCATCAGTGTGCTTAAAATCTTGTGGATCTTTATTGAGATATTTCTTAATATTGTCATCCAGATACCAAGATTCATTCTCATTAAATACCAAAAACAAGAGAGCAAATTCATAATCAACATCACTTCTTCTTCCTTTTTCATTCAACACTCCTTCTCTGCATATAATCAGAGGACCCATCAAGCCACTGTATGTATCCTGAAAGAAAATAAAATTGAATTAGAAGAGACTTTAAATAACTTAATAACACAGATTAAGTGCTTATAAGAAAGTCGTTGTAAAAAGACTGAATGCAAATTAAGTACTAAGAAGCCTGGAAAAACAGGGTGATCTTCGTGAAAATTTAGGAGTATTCCTAAAAATTTGCTACAGTGTAAGCTCCTGGAGAGCTAAGGCTGTGTCCCTCACTTATCACTGCATCTCCAGAGATAGTTTTGTGTTTAGTACATAAAAGGTGGTCAATAAATATTCAGTGAATAAATGATGCTTATTTCTATTTTTCTGTTGGCTTTTCAAGTGAGTCTGTATTTGTAGCTATATACAGATGCTTATATTCCACTTTTTATGGGTAAAAGTGAACAGGTGAGTAGCAAATGATACAGGACCATCAATAACCTCCATACCAAATTGTCCAGCCTAAACTTTCTTTCGAGGGAAAATTCCCACATTTCCAACTTCCTACTTAGATATTCCTTCTGCAACAATTAAATTTGCGAAGCATTTCCAAAGTGGACTTTTATTATTTCTTGCAAACCATTCCTTCTCCTGAATTTTCTATTTCTATTTAACAGTACTATGATATTGCCTGTCATTTAGATCAGTATTGGGAACCATTCTGCTTGGTTTCAGGAGTTGTAACTCCCACCCCATGGCTAAGGCTGAGTGAGTGACCTTCAGACTGTGAGCCACTAAGGAGGCAAAGCTTATCTTCCTGGCAGGAGCCCTGCTTCTGCTTCATCCATAACTGGCCCCCAATGCTTGGTCGGTTAGCCAATGACGGGTAAGATTCCCTCAAGGGAGGGGTCGCCTAAGTCAGGCACGACCACTTGGAAGGCCCTCAAGGAAGGACTGGGGGGCTGCAGCAAAGAGGGGGTGATGGACCCTCGCCCCTGGGCTATTCTGACAGAGCCTGAGTCCTCAATCTGTCTGGGAGTTTTCCTTGTCTCTTGCTTCCTGGTCTCAATCTACTTAAGCCTGAAACTATGACGGAGGGTGGTGCAGCCCTGTGCTGGCTAGAGCAGCTCCAGGGGTGATCGGGCATAAGAAAGAATTCATAAAGTCCTGTGAAACCTGCTTTGCTAAGAGTGCTCTCATTTAAATGATAAGGGTCTGAGCAGGAAATGAGTTTGTCTCCCAAAGTTTTGTAACCCCTTAGCTGACAGACCCTGACTCAATTAAACGCTTTTTTAAGCCTGTGGAGCCCCACCACAGATCACAAAACTTGATTTCAGTGTTTAATTTCTCTTTCTTCCTCACTTTGTCTTGTCTCATTTGCTGTCAAATCTTACTTTTCTTTTCCCTTCACCATGCCTCTCCATTTTGCAACTTCCTTTCCATTCCATCTGCCACCCTTCTAATATAGGAGTTTACTCCCTCACCCTGGACTAGAAGTCGGTTCCTCTCTGGTCTCTGGTCACCTCACCTCACCTCACCTCCAGCCCTCCAGTTGACTGCCACAAGATTAATCTCATCACTCCCATATCTAGAAGTCCCCAGTGAATCTCCAAGGCCTCCTGAATAGAATGTAAATCCTGGGCAGGTCCCTAAACCTCTCAGGTGCTCCCTCAATGGGTTTCTCTAGCTTAAGCTCCCCTACTGTTTTCCTTTGTATAACCCACTTGGCTAAATGGGATTCTCAACATTTCCCAAACACAACTACTTTCCTTGTTTTGGCTTTGTTCACAATGCTTTCTCTTCCTAGACTCTCATTTCCTTGTACTGCTATAGAACTCACCAGATCAGAATTTTGTTACAATTATGAGCGCGTACTATACTATTTCCCCCAAAGATTTTAAGTTCCTTCAAGACAAGAATATTTGCATCGCTCATAGTACTTGGCAGAGTCATTTGCAATCACAAGTGTTCAATAAATATTTGTTGGGATGTACAAAGAATTAAAGAAATAAGTGTGCATTTCTCATAATTCCAAAGTGTAAGATTGTTTTTTGAAGTGTCTTGTATGTCACTCTGTAACTCCTGAACTGTCCAGTACAACTCAAGGACATTAATGCAGCCATATAATATTTAATAAGAAGGTTTTACTTTTTTAAAGTATTTTTATTGATTATGCTATTACAGTTTTTCCTTTTTTCCCCCTTTATCTCCCCTCCAACCTGCCCCTCCAACCCTTCAGCATTCCCCTCCCCTTAGTTCATGTCCATGAGTTGTACATACAAGTTCTTTGAGTCCTTCGTTTCCTATACCATTTTTATCTCTCCCCATCTATTTTATGCCTACTGATCATGTTTCTTCTTCTCTGTACCTTTCCCCCACCATTCCTCCCTTCCCCCTCCCCACTGAAATCCCTCTGTGTGAAGTCCATTTCTTTGATTCTGTTCCTGTTCTAATGTTTGCTTAATTTTTGTTTCGTTGATTTTCTTTTAGGTTCATTTGTTGACAGTTGTGAGTTTGTTGTCATTTTACTGTTCATAGTTTTGGTCTTCTTTTTCTTAGATAAGTCCCTTTAACATTTCATATAGTAAGGGCTTGGTGATGATGAACTCCTTTAACTTGACCTTATCTGGGAAGCACTTTATCTGCCCTTTCATTCTAAATGAAAGCTTTGCTGGATAGAGTAATCTTGGATGTAGGTCCTTGCCTTTCATGACTTCAAACACTTCTTTCCAGCCCCTTCTTGCCTGCAAGGTTTCTTTTGAGAAATCAGCTGATAGTCTAATGGGCACTCCTTTATAGGTAACTGTCTAATGGGCACTCCTTTATAGGTAACTCCTTTATAGGTAACTGATTTTCTCTGGCTTCTTTTAGGAGTCTCCTCCTCACTTAGTCCTCTTTCTGAGGCTTTGCTGTGTTCTTCATTTGGGCCATATTTCTTTGTCTTGGCACAGCTGATATGTTGTAAGAGGGCAGGGCCTTAGGTATTCTCCAGGGCAGGGCAACCCTCCTGGCTGCACTGCCTGTCAGGGAGGGGCCAGAAAGGGAACAGTGCAGCCCGTCTACTCATCTTGAGTGCACTTTTCAACTCTCCTGTGAGATTGGGAATTTCTCCCACCACAGCAACTGCCACTACAGTCCACAGTCAGCTCTGAGCCTCAGTTTCCCCTTAAGTCAGCCCCTCCTGGGCAGCCCACGGAGCTTGTCAGCCAACCTTACCCCTAAGGCTGCTGCATCACTGCAGTTTTTCTGAGCTGGCCCCTGCAGTCTGCTGCCTTACCAGTCTGGTTGTTCTAGTTATTTTTTTCTTTAATTCCTTGTTTGTCGGAGTTCCATGCAGTTTTATTTTCTGGTGCTTTTGGTTGTTTATTGATTTCAGATTGGTTGTTATCCTCCTTTTGGTTGTGCAAGGAAGCAAAGGGTTTCTACCTATGCCTTCATGTTGGCCAGAACCTAATTTTTACTTTTTAAGTAATGGGCGATACTTACTTACATTTTCTATCACACGTGACTTTAGTTTGGACTTTGATTTATGACATATAATTAAAGACTATTTGTTTTACCATATACATCTCTAACTCAAACAATAGTGAATCTTTGCCTTTAATTTCTATATAAAGTTAGCTCATTTATTATTCAAATGGTCTGCACTTCCAGTTACTATGTTTGGCCTGTGCTTTCTTTTCCTGAGCCCTGTGAACAGTGGTAATGCCTTTATTTATATAACCTCTTTGCTTCAAATTACTTTGTAACTTCTAAATTTGGTGATCGAAGCATTGGGGTTCTATTTGTTCTTCTCTCCCCTTCCCAATCTTTGGAGTAAGAGCCAACAAATTTTTATTTTCTGCAAAGTGCCAGATAGTAAATATATATTTTTTACATTGTTGGCTATACTGATTCTTTTGCAGCTTCTCAACTCAACCATAAGAAATGTAAAGAAATGGGCTCGCCATAGTTTGAGACCCCTGCTTTAAACCCTGACATCCCTTCACATATACCCACCAGAGTTGTGATGACTTAGTAGCTAACTCAAAGCCATATTACTATGAGCATTTCGCTTGCTCTCTCTACCTTACCTTCACAAAGTTTACTGTTGAATAGTAAACCCATGGAATACAATTTGGGTCAGATGGCCCTGGACCAGACCTTTCAGGGACATTCCATATGTAAGTTTTTATTTCTCCTGAAACAAATGAGAAAAAATAGAAAGGATTTACTAGTGTTACCTCTATTCCACACGACTTAGCTGACAAAATACAAACAGATCTTTATAAATTTTGGTTAACATTTATGGCTGGGAAGAAGTACCCATTCATTAGAAAATGTTCCCATGAAACTCCTATCTTGATTTTCTGCAGTTTCAAAGCAGCAGACCTTTCATTTCAGACTATAGCCTTCCCTCTGGGTTACTCTTTTTTATTATTAACTCATGTTTATTCAGGAAATAAAGACTTAATTTGTACCTTATTGTTTTTTCCCTCCCTCAAATTTCATGTCTCTCTCCCAGGAGCAATGCTCCAGCTCACTGGGGTTACCGTGGCTTTCAGCCTTGGCTTCTTATGGAATTACCAGAAAGCTTTGTAAACTCTCACCGCTCAAGCCTCTTCCCAAACCAATGAACTCAGTGTCTGAGGTCTGGGATTACAGCATCAGGTCTTTTTTTTTTTTTTAAAAAGATTCTCAAGTGATTTTAATGTGCAGGCAGGTGAGATCTAGTTAGAACCAGAGAATATCAGAGAGACTTAGTTCCAAATCTCAACCTGATGACTTTCTACTTCCCAACCTTTGATGGGCTACTTAACCTCACTGACCTTTAGTTTCCTTACTTATAAAGTGAGTTAGACTGTTGTGAGGATTAAGTGAAACAAAACACCTAGACTCTGGCCAGATGGCTATGTTGGTTGGAGCATTGTCCAACCAAAATGTTGCAGGTTTGATTCCAAGTCAGGGTGTGTAAGGGAAGCAACTGATCAGTGTTTCTCTCTTTCCCCTTCTCTTTCTCTCCCTTCCTATCTCTCTAAAATCAATGAACATATTCTTGGGTGAGGATTAAAAAACAAAACCTAGGATAGAGCCTCACACTGAGTTGATAATGTTAATTTCTATATATACTAATAACAAATGTATGCACTCCCTGTTGCCAGGTACCATATCTATGTATCATTGGTGGCCAATCCAGAGCCTTGCAGAGGAGTCACAAATATACTCATGACTTAACAAGATAATAATGTGGTAAAAGTGCCAGATAAAAGCCATATCTTGTTTTGAACTGTGTCCTATTCCCACCCATCAGAACAAACAACCTATAGCTGAATGTGAGCCACAGAGCAAAACAAAAGTAATGCTTACATGTGCCTTTTCTCTATATGTGCTCATACACAAGTGGGTTAGCAATATAACTTTAGGTCTAATTTCCATGAAGTTTCATTATAGCTTTTATGCCTTGTTAATTACAAGATAAACCACTGATATTTAGCTTCCTAAATACAAATGGCTACAGGGGTGGTATTATTAAAGTTGAAACAATCCAGCATGAAGCACAGCTCTAACTAAAAAGAAGAGGCTCAGTAAATGTTTTCTGAGTCATTTAATTATGAGAGAAAAACAAAAATTTGATAGGGGTTGCTTAGTTTGCTTCTGGTGCTAGTGTGCTCTCCTCATCTCATGCGTGCCCAGGTTGATTCCTCTTGTCCAGTTTGCCTGGACTTCCTACACAAAGTTAGCTTCTACCCCCGTCTCTGGGCTCTCCCAAACCTATCAGCCTGTCATACCCTTGAGGGGATTCTCTCCTTCCGACTTGCAGTAAGAAAAATGTTCCCTTGTCACTTTCTAATCATTCTTTTCCTCACTCTGATAACCCTCACATCAAGGACTCTTTGAAGGACAGACAGCACAGAGGAGATGTGTCCCTTGCATGTCCTCAACATTAGGGCACAACAGTCTCACAGGTGACCCCAGCTTGTCCACAGCTCTACCAGAGCCTCATCGATGCCTGATTGGCACCTTTGTTTCTCCCCTCGGATATGCTTTCAACCATCAAAAATGAATAACTTTATTTAATGGCTTTTTTGACCCATTTAAAAACATCTCCCTCTTCATCTAAGCAAGACACATACATTATAAAAATCTAAAAAGTACAATAAAATGTGAAGAAGTAGAAAAAAGTATCACTCTGCTACTCAAAATACCACTATGAAGATATAACCATTACTAACATTTTGGCTTATTTCCCTTGGGTCTTTCTTCTCTACGTGTATTTTGCTTAACATGATACCACAAGTGTTTCCCATGCCATTCAAACCTTTGGTTGGTTGATTTGAGAGAGAGAGAGAAACATAGATTTGCTGTTCCACTTATTTACGCATTTGTCGGTTGGTTCTTCTATGTGCCCTGACCAGCAACCTTGGTGTATCAGGATCTCTCTACCAACTGAGCTACCTGGTCAGGGTCCAAAGCTTCTCAAATGTCATTTAATGGCTGCACAACAGTCTATTGTAAGAATATTCTAGAATTTACTTTAATATTTTCCTGTAGATGGACATTTAGGATGTTTATGAAAAGTTTCTTGAAGCAGCAAAACAAAGGCTTCTGTTACTAGGGGTGGGGTAGAGTGGGTGTGGCAGAGGTTGGAATAGTAGTGGATGAAGATTTTCCTTCCCCTAACCCCAATCTTGCTAACTTTTTCCAGTGATGCATGAGATTGTTTTCTTTTCTTCTTTTTATACATCTTTAACTTTTTAGAGGTCATTTC
The DNA here is from genome assembly GCA_004027475.1 of Anoura caudifer. NCBI lineage: Eukaryota > Metazoa > Chordata > Mammalia > Chiroptera > Phyllostomidae > Anoura > Anoura caudifer. The sequence continues at coordinate 23,043 of PVKU01003313.1, forward strand.
ACTCTTACTGTAATTACTATAGTGCTAAGTATTATAATGCTACTATGCATAAGAAGTAAAATGGAATATAACTCCCTTGTAATTATACCTATGGTTGCTGTCAATTTCACAACTCAAGGTCACAGTGGCTCTTCACAGTTATTACAACCACATTACAACTGTATAAATGTTATGGGAAGCTGCTTAAATTATGAGATCTTCTCTCCTTTCAGTGCATCTTTCAAAACTCAGCTGGATCTCTACCTCCTGTATAACGCTTTACCTAATTATTCCTTTCCCTAAGGACTCCTAACTAATCAGTTTCCATGGATTTTTCTTCTCTGAAACCTTTGTAAACACATCCAGACATATTCTTGAAATTCTTCACCACTTAGAATTTCATTATGTAAAACTCACACTACTACTGAAATGATTCATCTTGTTTGTCTTTTTCTTCCAACCTCATTTGAAGTATCTTGAGAGAAATGTGTGGTTAAGAGGGCAGAAGTCAAACAAACTGGGCTCCCCCATTACTAATGTATGACTGTGTCAAAGTTCTTTACTCCTCTGTGCTTTTGCCATATATTAAGTGGACATAATACCATATTTCATCAGTTATAAGATGAACATTTTTCACAATTTAATATAATTGTGAAATACAATTTCTGAAGTCAGGATGTATTTTTCAATCAGTGGATGCTAAAGTTTAATTGGCAGCCTATTTTTTTCTTTTTTTAGAAACATAATAATGATGGGCATTATAATCAGTGGTATTAGATTTAATAAAATATTGTTAGTTATTGGGTTACTATGAAGATAAGTGAGGTATTGTTTTTTTTTAAATATGAAGCACAGCACCTGGCACAGAGTTAACAATTCAATGTATGTTAGCTATTATTACATCTTAGTAAGTTTTTAGGTCCCTAATGGACCCTAGGACCTCCATCAACATTTGGTCATTGGATGCATGATGATCTCATATTGGGAGGGATTAGGTAATGGCTGGAGCACATTAACATTAATATGAGCTCTTCAAGGCTCTTCAGAGATCAGAAAAAGGTTGGGTCTGGTGTCCTCATGAGGACAAAGCAGAACTTTGGGGTAACTTACCTGGCTTTGTCATGGGCACTTGGGGTTGCTTCCCCCTCTCTGTGTCCTCCACACCATGGGCTGAGATGGAGTAGGGCCGACTGGCTTTGTTCTTAAATATGATCAGGATAGAGTCACCCACCTCGGCATGCATCATTGGGCCTAAAGGCAGAACACAGGTCTGTGTGCATTATCATTGCTCTTTTCAACACTGATGTAATTTAAATGTAAGTAGTATTTGACAAAATAAAACAATGTTAGTTTCTTCATTAGTATATTTCCTTTAGAGAGCCATATGTGGTATGTAGTATTAAATATGTAGTATTAAACAGTATGTCATTTCAGCAATTGGACCAATTTGGGTCCAAATCCTGCCTTCTTCACTTATTAGAGAAGCCTTGCAGTCAAGGCTTGCCTGAGTCTTAAATTTCTCTTCTGTTAGATGGGTTTGATTGCACCTTTCGCATAAGATTAAATAAGATAATGTATGTACAGTGCTTATTTCAGTGCATTAAAATACAGTAATAAATGCATAAATTTCTACTACTGCTAGACATAATCCCCAAGAAAAGCCATATCCATGATATGAAGACTTTCAGTTGTAATCCCCTTGCATGTAACCTTTGTTAAGTCTGAAATTGCTCACTATCTGATAAGTAGATTTATGATGATGATGATGATGATCCAATAAAATAATGCGTATAAAAGGGATTCAAAAGACAACAACAGAATTAAAACATTTATATACTGATTTATGATATATACACTGATTTCACTAATGCATGTCCAACACTGTTTCTCAGTATTTGGATACTTGATGAGATGTCTCTTTTCAGTTCCTCATATGTGCACACTTCTATTACAAGCAACCAGCTTGTGTGTCACTGGAAATAGTTCTGCACCCCACTGGAGAAGCCTGTGCCAGCATGACTGTGGGATGTGCATCACCCATGCCAGGTGCCTTTCACCTCTTGGTGCCCAGAATGTGGCACATGCAGCTTGCCCAGCCTGTACACCACACTGACAGAGCAATCCACACACAGCAGTCCTCAAGAGACACTGCCTTGAGGGGGTTGGAGACAGACTCCCATTTGGGAAGCACCTCAGACTTGTCCCCTATTCATGCACATTCTTGGGCATTTATTGCATTCTACATTCATAGGGAGTTATTATACTCATGGCAGGAGCCTCACCACACCCACCCATTCATAACTGATTCAGACCATTGTTTTTAATTGCTTTTTTGAGAAAGATCACTAAAGCTCTAAAAAAAAATCTAAAATTTTTGGACCATTATTATCTTTGGAAGGAAATAGTATGAATCAGAAAGTGTTTGAAAGTGCTTTTTTTTTTTTTTAAATGATAAAGCCGGAAATTTCTAGGCATGTTTTTAAACAGTAAGTTTGGGTATAATACAGATAGCAGCATCTGTGTGAATAAATGAAAATCAGTACTTGTATATTCCTGCCACTTAAATTGCACAGGTCTTCCTGTACTGGTGAGTTACAGCAAATGCTTTCTGACTTATGACCTGGTAGGTCACAGGGAGCAGTAATGAGCAGTAATGTGCCTGCCCTGTGCCCTTTGTAACTTCAGGAGTGCAGGCCTTGCCCTGAGCCACAGAAATGAGTAGACGGGCCTCCTGCTCTCCTGGCTGAAGGGCTGCTGGGATTGTCTCTGATGGAACCACTCATTTGTGTCATTTTACTGAGCAGACCAAAGGGGGCCCTTTGAGGGACAACCCAGCCCCCTTGGTAGGACCAGTACCTTTTCTTCAGAGCTCAGTTGACACCCACAAGTCTCAGAAGGAGGGATGTTCCCACTGGGGTTGACTTTACTTAGCATGATGAGCTTGTGTGTCAGTTATTAATAGAAGTGAAGGCATGGTGTAGGTGGGTTGGGCATTTAGTAATTTATGAAGTTAGCAGTCATGTAAAGTCATACTCTTCACATAAGCACTGTGTAAAGCCATACTCTGTACATAAGTTACCCTGTGTATTTAAAAAGGGGAACAGATTTTGAGAAAGTCACCTAGATTAGCCCTCTGCCTTAACATCTCATCTTCACGGTGGAATCAGATTTGGTAAACCTCAGACGGAGAAAAGTGGGAAGGAAGACAGGAAGAATTTATTTGATTACCAGGTCAGGTAGTCCAGGGCATCAGGCAGGCAGACTGGGTCTGAGAAGCCCACAAGTTAGTGCCTCCCAAACTGAAACCAAGCCTTTCATCTTTAGTACCCTTCTTACATAAGGGGTTCTTCTTTTGTCGGAATTATTTTTAGGCGTATTGTTATGGTTCTGTGCATGAATCATCAAGGACCTTAAGTTATGCAAACACTCAGCCTGCTGTTCTGAGGCATCAGATTAAAATTTCCTGGTTCAGCAGAAGAGTGGAAAAAGAACTTCAGGGCAACAGACAGGTTAGACTGCCCTGATGTTATGGATTCCTACTGCGTGTTATCTGGAAGTCTTACTATGATTATTCTTTGGATGGGCTGAGCACACAGCGTGCTCCCTGAAAATGGGAGAGCAGTTAGAGTTTGTGCTTGGCTGAATGCAGTAGAGTTACTCTGTTCCTTTCCTCCATTCTCAGGTGTAAGTCTAACGGACTTGTGTGTGTGTGTGTGTGTGTGTGTGTGTGTGCGCGCGCGTGCGCATGTGCGAGCTGCTGTCTGTGCCATACCCAGCAGTTCCAAGTGCTGCTCTTCCGGTGGCCGGGCTTTGATCTCCACAAATTCTCCATTGGTGTATTCCCTGTAAACAACCTTCTTGTACTGAGAGCCAATCCAGTTTTCAGTGTGGTTCATAAATATATCTCCATGTCTGCAAATCAGAAGCAGCAGAAATTAAAGTTGTCAGATGGTAGAAAAACTCTGAGTGCTTCTGAGTGATTTGGGGTTACTCTGGGGCAGTGCTTCCTAAACCCGCCTGTGATCAGCATCTCCCTAGGGAACTGGCCTATTGCACTAGCCTGTCTAGGTGTGGGACACCAAATATGCATTTGAAAGCATTCAGGGGGTTCTGCTGTGGGCAGCCCAGCACTAGTTCAGGGACCACTCTTGGGAACCATGGAAACACTGCTCTCAGCCCTGCTGGGTGATGAATAGGGCCAGTCTTAGTTAGAGACTCCTAAGGGCCCCTTGAGGTTGTACTTCTCTTCTTGGGACTAACTGATGTCACACACATACCCAAATGTGCAAACACCCACACTCTACTACCCTGCATTCCTCCAGATTGTATGTGTTATCATTCTGTGCCTTGTTATGCTTTCCCACTTGGGAAGATCTCAAGAATGCCTCTGGTTTGTGTTTGTGCATATGCCCATGTACAAATGTAGATATAGTTGATTCTTGTTAATCCAGTAATTATGTTCTAGAGAATCACTGCCAACACCGAATTAGCAAATATTGAACCACTGTTCCTAGTGGAAATACAGGGCTAGATTCTGTCTAACTTCTAGCCACAATATTTTCATCAACAGATCAATATATAACCTCATTTTATGTGTTTCTGTTTAAAGACATCTTATTTAATATATACTTCTGCTTCATTAACGTGGAATTTATAGCTAACAGCCATATAACTGGTGCCTGAATGAAGCTGGTTTAATACATGTATTTCCCCTATAAGGCCTCTTGAGCATTCAAACACTAGACAGCACTATGTTGGGGGACATTTTAAATAGCTAAATCACCAACAACAACAAAAAAACATAAAAATGCAAACAACAACAACAACAACAAAAACCCATGGCACTAAACAAGTCACAAAAAGAACATTTGTTTACAGTATGAGATCAGACACAAGAAGGCAGAGCAATGTTTTGTTTGACCTCAGCTGGGACCATGCATATCAGGTGCAAAATTGCAAAGTTTAGCTGCTTTATGTATATCTGCAAATAGTCATAAAAGCACCACAGGAATTGATTTAGGGTGTATGAACAAATTTTAGTGAACAGACTAAATTTTAGTGAACAAATATGAAACCCATCAATAATGAATACTGACTGTATAATCTATCAACAAGATAGACCATCATAAAAAAAGGAAAAAATCTATCAGCTTTATCTTTAAAATATAGTATATCTTACATACTTCCATCTCTCATGTGAAACTGTCCACACTCTAAGACACCATTACTCATCTGCAATAACTAGAATTGTTCCTAATCATTCTCCCCACCACCTACACTGCTCCCCTTCCTCTATTCTCTACCTTGCAGGCAGTGATCTTAAACAATAAATTCGACCAAGCAGGTTCTTGTGGAAAGCCTTCTTATGGCTTCCCATTGCCAAACTCCTCCAATTGGCTCTCACTCTGCCACTTTGCCAGCTGCCTCTGCCAGCCTCCAGGCCTTGTTTCCCATCACTGGCCCCTGCATACTCTATGCTTGGGTCATTCTAAACACCACATCTCTTGAATATCATGTGCCCGCCCTGTCTCCAGGCCTTCCATGTGCTATTCCCTCTGCCAAGGGCATGATTCCTCCCTCTTCAATTTGTTTACTCCTTATGTTTCAGGTCAAAGATCCTTCCTCCTAGAAGCTATTCCCAATCACTTACCCTATACCACCTTCCCCTCAGATGGAGTTATGCACTCCTGCCTTGTTTTCCTGCTGCACTCTGCACTCCCCTCTCATAGCCACTGCCTCACTCAACATGCTTGTCATAACATCTTCCCCGTGGACCATGATGTCTGAATGGGAAAGTACCTTGTCTGCCCTTCTCAACACTGTTTCACCAGCACTTTGCACAATACATAGCACACAGTAGGCATTTAACAAATGCATATATACCTTCTACCCTACACTGTACATTTTCCAAGGGAAGGGAATTTTTCTTCTACTTTTATTTTCCAGGAGTTCTAGTAACACTGTGGTGACAAGCACAGACTCTGGAGTCACGCTCTGCTCTTTTCCAGCTTTCTTTTCCTGCAGATGCGGTGATATTAATGCATCTACCTCTCATGATTGGTGTGAGGATCATACAAGATAACATCTGTAAAACACTGTCAGACAGGTATTAAGCACCTGCTTAATGTAAGTGCCTGCTCTATCATTATCTCTCTAAGATGTCATGTGCGATACTGAGCCAAAGCTGATTAAATGGGTCAAATATGTTGTGAGGGTCGTACCAGAGTTCATAAAAGCCCTAGAAAAATGCCTGGATTGTGGTGGGTGCTCAATAAATGGTGGTTATTATCTTGAATCCCAGGTTAGTTACTATCTATCAGCATACCTGCGTATCAGTCCGTAAGCTCAGGAATACTAGGAATACAATTTTATTTCTCTGTGGCAATTTAACCTCTGTTTTCAAATTCCCTCCCACTGCACAAACCTTGACATGTGCTGATGGTCACATTTGTTGCCTTTTGGGATCCTTAGCCTTTCCTAGTGTGTTCTTAGGAAGCCCCAGGGAAAGGCTTTCAGGTCCCATATGTGCTGGCCAGGACAATAAATGTCTCAGGGATAACCTGTACCTAGAGGTGGTTTGAAAACCAGATGTGACCCATGCTATGGCTTTGGGTCAAAGGGCAGAGGAATAACAACTAGGGTGTAGAAGGGACATTTGTTTCTGAGCTCCTATCTACAGGGGTGCCACAGATGTGCCACTAGGAGAACTTGTTTCAATTTTGTATTGTGTTTTTATTGACAGATTAGTTGTACTTTGAACATGTTCCCATTTCCCTTTGCTTTCATTCATTTATTTATGGACAATATCTGTAGTAGCAGGGACAGGGTGCAAGCATACTCAGCACCTTCTATCTCTCTGTATAACTTGGGAGACAATCCCAGAAGACTGAAGCTAGAACTTCTTGCCAGCCCAGAGAGTAGGGGGCGGGGGGACTTAATACTGAAATTACACTGAGTTTCAAGAAAATAAGGAAGGCTATGTATCTTACATACTCGTGGGCTAAGATTGTACGTGCAACAAAATTATTATATTTCTTAAGTTACGATAGCCTTTTAAAGCAATAATCATGTTAGAAAAGGCCAAATTAGTATTCATTTCCTATTCCACAGAACCAACCTGGTCTTTAGCTTACACTGGCAGCACTGGTTTTACATGGTAGGGATGTCTGGTTTAACAAATGGGTTGGGGAATAATCAAATTAATTTTAGGTTGTCCTGTCCTTGAGGCAAACCTTTTTAAAATGAAGATTCATTTTGTTTCTTCATTTATCCATAAGGTGGCACTGTTATACTCTCTATTCCAGAAGTCTGAACCCTCAAAAACAAAGTAGAAGGGAAACAAATGTGATCAGGAACAGTCGCGTGTAGTGGAGTTTGTATGCGGTGTAGCTATAGAGGATAAGTATGAATGGTGTGGAGGGAGATGGAAGGGAGGGTGATAATAAAGAACCAGGAGGACGGGGCGTGGGGGTGGGTGGGTGGGCACCAAAGTCCGCATGTGGTGGTGGAGAGAACACGGGTCTGTGTTCAATTCCAACTCTGCCAGTGAACAGCTGGACCTTTTTAACTCTCTGCACCGAAGTCTCCAAAGTCTGTATAGTGGAGACAGTTGATGCCCAAACAGAAGGTAGTTGTTAGGTGGAGGTCGGTATGAAAATTGGGAAAGAAAGTCTGCACGTCTGATGCCACTGTATATTGTCTGACTCTACCCCAGTGCATCCTGGGGGCTTAGGGTGGGTAGAGGATCAGTGCTCTCCAGCCTGAAGGGAGCTTTGAGACTTGCTGATTCTTTGCTGCTTAGCATGGCTGGCAGTTCTTTCATGGGAGGGTCAGTCTTTGCGGGCTTTCTGGGTACAGGGCCTGTTAGAGGAGACCTGCTCTTCCTATCCCTGCTCGGGATATCTGCCCACTGCTGGGTTGTCCCCCACCTGATCAGCAAGGTCAATGGCCCATCCTCAGTCCCCCTTGCCTGCAGTCCTCAATCTACAGCAGTCCATCATCTTACCCGGATCTGCACACCATCTCTGCTGCCTGCTGCACTCTTTTGTCTTCCTTTTCCCACGATCACGGTGGATCTGCCTCTTTCCCTAAATCCTTTCACTCCAGACGTTCACTCAAAGGCACATTCATTCATCCAGGGCCACATGCAGAACCAGCCACTGCTGGCGGAGGTATACTGAGCCTGCCATGTGAGTGTCTTCAAAATGACTTCTGATCCCCTTCCCGGAATGGAGATGGGCAGCTTCCCTAATCTTTTGTACCCATAGTGAAAGTCTCTGCCACAACTGTGCAGGCAAAACAGGGCATTCTTAGGTTTCCACATTTGATAAACGTATTCAGAGCATGCACAATCCCACCCAAGAGACCTGGCGGCTTCGCGTGTGGTACCTTTCCCTTCTTGCGTCCAAGTGCTGCTTTTCGAACTCCCAGTTTTTGTTAGGGGCGTAATCCCATTCTACCTCTTCAGCGGCGATGTAAAAGGTTCTTATCATCCCATACGGCTGCTCTGAAGGGTCCCTGTTGCCACAGCTGTTGACCTCATACATCTGATTCATGCCTCTGGTGAAGTGGTGCATGGTGGAACAAAACACCCTGAAAATACCTGAAAGAGAAATGCCTCGGCATTGGGTGTGGTGGCCGATTGTGGTTTTGTTGTTGTTCTTGGTTTTGGTTTGCTAGCAAACTTACATATTTATTCCAAAATAAATAACTAGGAAGGAAGATTTTAAAACATCAATTTTATATAGTATTGTTTTAAAATCAGACCCTGAGGGGAATAAATTACTTTGAATACATTTACTTATGGGAAAAAATACCATCTGAAGCTCATTTGTAATGGAAAAATGAAACTTGTAAAGCTGCTGCCAAGAAGTGATTTCTCTGGATTTTGACTGTGGTGCACACCAATTAGAAGATAGTCATGCCTGGAAAATCAGATAGGTATGATTATCTTAGCCCAAACCAGATCAGTTTAAGCAGAACTAATTACCTGTAAGATTAATATCCTAGACAAAGTTCAAATTAGGACACATGTCTGAAGTCATGTATTTGCCCTGAAGGATTTCATAAACTATAAAGTACAACACACAGGTAACATATTATTATTATTAAAGCCAAATGTATACTTCATTAAGTCTTTGAGCAAAGGAGATTCTCATACCAACAATAGGTCTACACTATGCCAGATGGAAAGTAAAAAAAAAAGTCAATTAGATTTTCCCACATAATGCCAACCATTACGTATGACTGAGAATTATGTAATTTTTAAACTGAATTTTGTAGATGCATTGTCATTAGGTATATATTTCTTAATTGAACTCACTATAAAATCATTTAAAACAAAATTGTTAGAAGACATTAACTCTCAGTGAAATTATTGTATCAATAAATCTTTTCTTCCTCTAGTAGGTTCTGTTCTTAGAGGTAATTACTGCAGCTCTCATTAACTACAATGCACAGATGTACCTTTCTTCATGCTCCACAGGTCTACTTATTGCCAAATTATCCCTTCAGGATGAGCAAAAATCATTGGTTCAGTGGGTATCCTCACACCCCTGGGGCACTAGTGAGGACCCTCATGAGGAAGGGACTTTGAAGTCACAGGGGAAACACTTCTGAGAACAGACTTGGAAAGAGCTGCTTCTGCATATGTTGTGTTCATCATGTTCTTCAAGAGTCAAGGAATTATATTCTCTCAGAACAAAAAGGAATTTAAGGCCTCATTTGTGATGATGGTTTCAGAGATGTATACTTATCTACAACTAGTTAATTTGTATAAATTAAATATGTACACCTTTTTGTATATCCCTCATTGCTCCATAGAACTGTCTCACAAAAAAGAAAAAGAAAATGTTTGAGTTGCAGGCTGTAGTGTACTCTGCCCATGTTTGGGGCACTCTCTTTTGCTGGTAGATAATGGATAGGAATGGTGAACCAAGCTTTTACAGTTACAGATTTGTATTTCACGCCAAACATAAATGGGAAACCATTGCCATAAAGCTTTTCAGAAGCCTGTAGGGCACATGAATAATTCTCAAGGCATCAGAATGAGTAGTCCCTAAAGGCCAGCTCTAGCTTTGAATGCCTGTTTCAATGGATTAAAACTATTTGGCTATTTCCCTCACCTCCCCTTTTCAGTTTTGAAGAGTAAAGTTAAAAAAAAAAATTGTGCCCAAAGCACCCCTTGGTTTGGGTGATTCATAATTGAACAGTTATATTAATATAGAAAGGTTGAATACTAGGAGTTTACAGGCAAGGATTATGGAGCTCCTACTCTCAGGCAATTATTGGGCAAAAGTTTTGAAGCCCAAACTTCGAGTTCTTAACCAATGGCACAGGGAGGCATCTACACTGCAGCTTCAGTGTTAATTAAAGAAGTAAACACCCATTTACGAAGCAGGCAGAGTTAGCATGTACTCATCTTGGGTAGCATCTTGGCTTCTGTTTTTTTTTTTTTTTTTAAATGAAAATGTTGGGTATAGAAACATATTGAAAGTCAATAGCACTTGCTTCCTTATTTTTCATGCAACACTGAGGGTATGCTGCCGTGTCTCTCATATCTCTTTGTATGTCTCATAAAAGCACCTCAAGTATCCAATTGGCTCAGGAGTCTCCAAAAGAAGAGACAGGTGCTGGCACTTCCCTAAGCCTTCCATGGACATCAGCCCCAATACAGCTTATCCTCTGGGGAAACCAACAGAATGAAAATAGAGAAGCCCTTGATAACTCATCAAAAGGGCACTACCAATCTCTAGAAAAGGCAGACCAAACTATGTCCATAACCTAAAAGCATTCATTAGGCCATCCGTGCTTGGTAAGATGCTTCGGAGCAGCAACTAAAATGATGTTTATGGTTAAAGAAAACCATAAATTGTTTGTGGATATGAATCAAGAGCATTCTTCTAGGTGTGGCAAGGTCATTTAGAGCAATGGTTCTCAACCTTTTTGGCACTAGGGACAGGTTTCACGGAAGACAGTTTTTCCATGGACCCCCGCTGGCAGGGGATGGTTTCGGGATGATTCAAGGGCATTACATTCCAGCTCACCTCCTGCTGTGCGGGCATGTTCCTAACAGGACCAGACCGATACCAGTCTGCAGCCTAAAGGCTGGGGACCTCTGATTTAGAGGGCTCTCACTTCTGCTTTGTGGATGTTAATTTAGATGCTTGTCCTCTGTCCTTTACCCTGTGTGTTTGGAATAAAACAGGATTCTCTGATTCTAATCTATACTGTACCTCTTTCCACACACCCTGAAGTGACCAAATTTGACCAATTTCTTCTGGGGAAGACCTTAAGAGTATATGCCTGGAGATAGAAATTTGGTCACTTGCCAAGTTTACCTGCATAGTCCGGCTGCATGAACACTGTGGTAGAGAGGTGGGGAAACAGGGCCAGAGTGTCACGGTGAGTCCCTCGTAGGTGGATGGTGTTGCCTTGAAAATAAACTCCATGCATGTCGGTGTCAGTGCCCATTCCAATCATATGCCAGGAAACTCTATCCTTTTTGCACATGTTTAGGCCTGGCTGGTTGCCATACATATAACCATTAATAGCTAAATGGAAGCAAAGACATAGTCAGAGCCCACTATAATTTTGTAGATGTACTGAAAGCACATCAGTTTAGTGAATGATTATCAGTATGTATGGAGATGGGGTGTTCAGGTGTTCAAACTCTTCACAGAAAATTCTTATTATCAGAGAAAAATAGTACCAGGAAAAAGTCACATGATGAATCAATTTCAGATGGAAAGTGAAATTAATAAATAATAAAATATAATAAAATTGTGAAAATGTTATATTTAACAGTGCATACACAAGGGCATGTGTGAATTCTAAGGATTAATAAGGAATAAATCAGGTTGTTTTCTGGCATCATTTCTTTCTGAAAAAATTTTTTCCTGGTGTAATATTCTTTGTTTTAGAATATAGTTTTGCAGGTTATAAAGAGGATAATCCTTGTAAAACAATTTACAGACTTTACCAATTTCCTCTAAATCTTCTCTAAAATTCTTGATAAGAAAATAATTTTTTGAGATTCTTATCCTGTCATCTCCTTTGTTAAATGTCTCTTTCTTAGTTACTAATTCATTTAATTTGGTCAGATCCTTATTTGTCAATGCTTTGCATGATTCTAAAAGTTATCAAACATCCCTTTACTGACTTCTTGGGTCCTGCATCATGTGAAAGATTTGCAATCAATTGGCATTATACTGGCTATTTGGTCAGTGGAGTGGAATTCAGGCAGGAGGTGGTGAGGGAGAGGAACACTAAGTTTATAAGAAGGTAGTCTTTGTGTAAATAATTTTGCCTTTTGATAATTTTCCCACCTCAGTAAAATAACTGAAAGAACTTGGAATAGTGCTTACTTAGGTAGGAAGATCCTCTGTATCTCCAGAGATGCAAATTATTTTTAACTTTTACATCAACCTCAATCCATTGATAGTGGCTACCTGGAGCAGTGCATGGAGAAGAATTTACAAACCATGCTCTTGTTCTGTGGGGGGATGAATACCATGGCTGAACAGCAGTGTCTGAGGGGTAACTGCACATAATTGTGTCTCATGCTTAATGTCCATTTCATCCTGGCATCCACTCCTTACTAATGCCAATAGTAGGAAAAAAAAACCAACTATTACATCCTGCACGATCTTCCGTTATATAATCCCACCATCAAACAAAACTACTTATTTCTGTGTCTGCAGAACCAGTGGTGTTTGGTAATTTTACTCGCATATCTGAGATTATTAGTAGAAATTCCAAGAAGCCCTGGAGCTTCTGAGAAGAACATCTCATTTTCTGAAAAAAAAAAAACAAAAAAAACCCAAAAAACCCTTTGATAATACTTTTGCAAATAAATTATTGAAATCTTGTCCACTGAATATCAAAGAGATATCATTACAATAACTTAGTTCCTGATTGGCTGATAGGGAATTTCCTCTTGCCCTGGAACTCAACTTTAAAGCCTCTCTTTCTGGAACATTCGTTCATCTTTCAGCAAACACTTTTGAATATAGTAGGTGCTGTGCAAAGCACTGTATACCATATGAGGTACTTCCTCTGTGGTGTTGTTGCCATCTTTCTTTCTCCCACTCCATGCAAGCAAGACTGGAGAGAGAATTTAATTTGTAGTTAATGTAAAATTTAAATGAAAATACATCATTTTCCTTGAATTTTGGTTTTAAAATGATATAGTTCACATGTCCAAAATATAAAAAACTTATTTCACATTGCCAAACCAGGATGGGGCTGTATTTGACATGGTCCTTTTCAGACTTAATGATGTCATCACGAACCCAAGGGAGGACAGTTCATCAGTAATTTTATACAGTTAAGATGTACTGTAATCTTTGCTAGTTCAAATTTTGTGTTAATTCCTCTAAGGCTGATAGAATGTTTTAGAAGTATTCGTTAGGTTTACAACATCTGTGGGAGATAGTGAGATTTCACCATATACCTGGTGACGCTGAAGCCGTGAAATAATTTACTCATGCAAGAATAATACCCAAGAAACCAAAATCTAAGATAGTTAAAACATTCCAAACATTTTCACTTCAAGTGCAATTATGTCTTTTCTTACAGGAAGAAAGTCATTTTTCATACCATGCATCCGGTTGGACTTCACAAACTCTTTGTCTTCTTTGTCAACACTGAAGGGATGCAGGGTAAACTTCCGAATGTTTTCATCAAGATACCGACTCAGGTTCTCATCAAAGACTGTGAATAGTAGGTAAAATTCCTTGTCTATTCCTTTCTACAGAGGAGAGAGAAATGAATATATAAAAAGTACAGCTTGGAGGAATTCTTAGCTCTGTATTACTTTCAAAGTTAACAAAAAGTAGATAAAGATCAGCCTCAGCCACAAATTAACTGGATAATTTTGTAAATCAAGATTCTGAGAATGATAAATTTACTGAACACCCCCAAAATTCATCTTTCTCATCAGATCCTTCCCCTTCCCTGTGTGGGAAATAAGTCCCTGCTCAGAAGATCTTCTACTTTGTGGTACTGCTGCTGTCAGGCTGGTGGTCACAGTCCTATTCTCCTGACTGTGGCCTCTCTGTTGCCCTGGTTTCATGCCATCACACTCACCCCATATCACTCTAGCCACGCTGGCCTTTTGCTCTTCCATGAAAACAGCAACCTCACTCATTCTCACCCCAGGGCCTTTTCATGTGTGGTTTCCGATGCCATGAAGGTTCTCCCAAGAAGGTTTTGCTTGGGTCATCCCCTTACTCCACCCAGTTCTCTGCACAAATGTCACCTGCTGAAGGTGCCCTTCCCTGATCACCCTGTTTGAAACAGTCACTCACTTTCCACTCTGCCTGCAAACTCACCCACTCTACCTTACTTTGCTCTTCATAGCACATAGCTGTACCTGAAATTATATCTTGTTTATAAACATATTTTTATTGTTTTCTCACTGCAGTGTAGGCTTTGTGAGGGTAGGAACATTTTGGGTTTTTCTCTCCATCTCCAGCTCAAAAAAACATGCCTGGAAAAGCAGGCACCCAATACATGTTTACAAGTGAAATAATGTATTAAGATAACCCATGAGGCTTTGCTATATTTTGCTAACTTGAGCTGATATTGAGGAGACTATGGATTACTTCCCACCTTGTATATTTTTAATTCGTCTATTTGAGCATATCTGACCACACAGCATTTTTTTTTTCATCCTCATCGGAGGACATGTTTTTTTTTTCATTGCTTTTAGGGAGAAAGAGGAAGAGATAAAGAAAAACATCGATTGGTTGCCTCCTGTGTGAACCCAGACCAGGGATCACACACACCTGGACCAAAGATCAAATTTGCAACCTAGGTATGTGCCCGGACAGGGAATTGAACCCACAAACTTTCATCTACAGGATGATACTCCAACCAACTGAGCTACACCATCCAGGGACACACAATATCTTGAACTGCTGAAATATGCTTTTCATTAAAGCTGAAACAGACAAGGTACTGTATTTTCTGTCCCTCAATGTCTTTCTTCCCTTACATGGTCCTATCTAATTTACCCTTCATCTTGCTGCCTGTTCAAGAGAGATCCTCAGCAATGCCATCTGATCACATCTCTCTTCTTCTTAAATTGGACAATACAATCTAGACTCACAGTGATTTGGTCCTTGCCTGACTGTACAGCCTCATTTATCAGCCCTTCCCTCCTGGCACTTTGACCAAATAGAGGCCTAGCTCCTTGTAGCAATCTGAACTTGCTATGTTCTGGAGGCCTCTGTTCTTTGTGCATGTATCACTTAACTTTGATGGTCTGCCAACCTAAGGCAGCCTCAAGGGCCAGCCTAACTGTCCCACCTCTCTGATGCTTTCCTAATGCCTCATTGAAGGCATGGATACTCCTTGCTTTATGCTTGTATTGTGCCTTTACACTTATGGCTTTTTATCTCATGGTGTTTTAGAAAACAGTAGTTTAAAATAATTGGCTATAGAAACAAAGAGTGTAGGCTTGAAAGTTTTCAAAATGCAATATAAAAAAATTGAAGGGAAATAGGGGTCAGAACTATATTTTTAAAGATTACAGGTTATGGGAACAGGCAGACCTAGGTTCTAATGCCATTATTTTTTCATAATTTTATGTAAGTGGACTGACCACTAATGGTATTTGGCTCAGGTAACAGCTCCCAGAGACTAAGATGCTTCCAGCAAATTTCAAATTTACAATTGAATGGATGCAACAGGGATAAAATCAGAAGTACCTAATGAAATGTTTCTGGCACTCAATTTTTTTTGTTCAGGTATTTAGCTAGTAGGAAGCAGGATAGTGTATTAAAAAAATTGAAGTTGGATGCTCGAAGTTCTATGTTCTACTGCTGACTATCACTACTTACTTAGATGTGCTGCCTGGGATATCACTCAATGTTTCTGAGCCTCAGTTTCTTCAGCTTTAAAACAGGGATAATCATTCTGCTTTGCCTTATGTGATTGTTGTGGTACAGTGTAAGTATTCAGTCTTATTGCAAAGCATTATTGAGGGCCATTCAGAGGGCCAGGGACAATTGAACCTCCCAATAGACATTTCCAGGATTGGTCCTTTGCACAGGGAAATGAAAATGTGATGTGGACCAAGAAACTTTGTGTTTTCTACCTAGAAGTTCCTTTGAGCCTAAAAGTGGGTCCATATGATACCATATATTATAAAATATACCATTTAAATAAATAATTTTGCCATTTTGGATTGGTGAAGTAATTTCAAATAATTAAATGACTGGATTTTCCTCTTTTCATCAATGTGTTTAATATGTAGATGTAGCTTGGAATGCTATGTTTTGCCACATTAATCGGTGCAACCATCCAAACCTGTAAGATGGGACTTGCCAGAAGTTGTCTACATGTGTCTTGTTCCTTCAGCCATCATGATTAACTTCCAGTTTGCAGTGATGGGTAAACGGTGGTTCTCAACCCTGGCTGCACATTGGAATCACCTGGAGATTCTGATGCACTTGGTCTTGAACACATGAATAAAAGATGTTTAAAAGGTCCCAGGTGATTCTATTGGGTGGCCAAGTTTGAGAAACCTTGTCCAAAAAGGAAGGATCCCAATTTGCCTTCCATGTAGATCTCTTAAGATTCTAGAATCAAAGCAACTCACAGGAAGAGACCCACCAAATCCCAGCAAACAAGCAGAAACCCTGGGTTTCTGGGTAGGCATCTGTAACTCAGGAAAATCAGAATGTAAATTTACAAAAAAACCAAAATTCCCATTATGTAGAAGTTAATTTTAATAGGAAGGAGAGATTGCTTTTTGTAACTGACCTTATTTTGATCTAATCTCTAGCCATATTCCTGATTTTTCCTACATACATCCCCAAGAAAACTTGGTAACATTTAATGACTTACTTGTGTCCCATCAGCATTGAGAACACCTTTCTTACAGACGAGCAAAGGCCCTACAAGGCCAGAGCTGGTGTCCTTGATTGGTTCAACTGCTGAGAAGTAAAGATAGGTCAGACAGGGAGGATCACCAGCTGTTGGGCTTACGCTTTCAGGCACTGTCCATCTGTATGTGAAGGTTTCACCTGGCTTAACATGTGCCCCTGGTTTCACAAATCCTGAGGAGATGAATGAAACAATTAGTCAAAGCAGCAGCCAAGAACATTATTAAACTTGTCAGAGTGGGTTTCTGTCTCTGATATATTTTGCAGAAGGAAAGTTGATTTTATTTTTGTATCTACTAAGTGAAGCCACTGACATAGTCTGCCATTTCATGAGATAGAAGCATCTATCAATGAAATGTCCTCTTCATAGATTGGACTTAATATCTTCATAGATACTATTTCTTACTCAACTACCAGGTTTAGCAAGTAATGCAACAGTGATATGCAACAGTAATAGCTGCCCATTTAGCAATTAAATGTAAAGACATAAAATATTATTGAGGAACATATTCCTACATGGAACATATTATATTTGGCCCTGCAGAGAATACCCCAAAGAGTTAAGCAAAAGATTTATCTTTAAAGAGTTTAAAGTCTTGAAGGTTGAACTATGAAATAATCCAAATAACTACAACATAGAAAAGATAAGAGAAAGCTCAAGGTTACAAGGCTGATGAGTGCCAGATCTTGGATTCAAACACATGCTATTTAATTCCAAAGACTGTGCACTAATCCTCACATTAAGTGGCAAATGAACAACACAATGAATCTCTCCTACTAGACTGAGGCTCTCTGCATCTTGTCCAGAGCTTCGCAAAAAAGATGCCAAATAAATTTGCTGAGTTAAATGACAAAAAATATAGACATTTGGGCTGTCACTAGTGCTCTCTCTGCATACATACAAAAAGTCATTGGGAGCATTTTAACTAAGGAAGAGAGTGCAGGTACAAGAGATACCAGTGGGGGAGGGTGAGAATTGGTCTGGGGAGGAGGAATTATCCATCCATTCCGTAGTCCTCTGTCCTCTCACCACCACCACAAAGCCTGCTCTGGATAGGCCTGGCCTCACACTGGGATGCAAAGCAGCCAGGGCAGCCATGACTTCAGCTGCAATGATAGAGAAGGCTTCCAGGGAGACCTGGAGTTTCCCAGGAGCAGTATCATGGATGGAAGGGCAGTTCCTGCAGCCACTGAGCAGAAGCTGCCTTTCTCATGTGCAGAGAGTCTGTACTACCTGCTCTGTGGTGGGGAGAAGAAGCTATAGAATGTGGTGTCTGACCTTTTGGCATCTCAGGGCCACACTGAAAGAAGAAGAGTTGTCTGGGGCCACACATTAAACATATTGCAACATGTAATCACAAAAAAATCTCATAATGTTTTAAGTAAATTTACGATTTTGTGTCAGGTCTCAATCATAGCCATCCAGGGACACATGTGGCCTGTGGGCCACAGGTTGGACACCCCTTCAAGTGTGGAAGATGATAAACACATAATACTGGTTTTAAAGAAATATTTGTTGGTAGATATGGGGCAAAGACCATGTATAAGATTTTGATGTCAACAAAACATTGGAAATTAGGTTTTCCCTTCAGCCTTCACCCACAGTATTCCATGTAACCTGAAACAGAAAAGTTCTTTCACCTTAAAGAAGTGGGGGTAACTGTGAAAGTAGATTGTTTTGAGATTTATTACATTATTGAGGGAAAAGAAAAGGAATTGATATTTCCTGAGAACCTACTGTGGGCCAGCCCCCATTCTGAATTCTCTCCACTGTTTGCCAAAGCCCTGTGAGCTGAGCGTAATTATCTGCATTTGATAAGTGAGATGAATAAGGTTCAGAAGCTTGAAATAATTGCCCAAGCTCACTGAGCTGCTAAGTGAAGGGACCAGGATTTGAATCTCATCTGTCCAGTTCTAAGTCCTTTGCACACTCATCCTGTTTCCTCCCTAAACTTAGGCTGAGACTTACCATCTATGTTTGGGGCTGCATCAGAGGCCTTGTCATAGACCACACCATGGGGCAAAATACTGTAGACCCTATCAGCCTTGTTGGCAAAGGTCACTAACAGAGTATCGCCCACCTCTGCCCTGATGACTGGGCCTGAAAAACATCAAGAAGAGGGAGGAGAAGAAGATGAAAATAGAGAGACATGAATACAGGCAAGAGAAGAAGTCATTCCAAGTAGGTGTAGGTGCCCACTAAAACATCTCCCCTCCCACATTCAAAACATGCCAGATGGTTTTACCCTACCAAGAATTCCAAGGTGGGCTTCTGCCTCAGAGAGTTTTTTTCTTTGAGTAAAAGTTTCATCAATATACTGTATATACTGAGCTTTCCAGTATTTTCCTCCTATTCTGTTGTTCTCTTGTGTGAAGTAGAGCTCGGAGTCACTGTGGAAAGCATAGGAATCTGACTGAGAAAGTATCTCTATATATCCACCAACTGCCTTAATTATGAAGCTTGGTTTTATAACCTTTAGACCATTCTCCACTCATCTCCCAAGAAAAGACAATACAGGCTTCAACAAAATTCCCAGGAAGAGTCAAACAGCCTTAAAAGTCATTGGAAGTTGGGTAATGCTCAAGCTCATTTCTCTCTTAATCATTGCACTTTCTTCCTCAGTAGGCACAGGTCAACTCCTTACTTACCGATACTGGAGTCCCAGAATGGTGTCCTACAAAGTAACAAAGAGCTAACTGGTTTCTCTGTAGAATATGCATCCCTCTATCTCTTGCTGATGTCATTATGAATAGTCTGTGCATTTGCTAAGCTTTTTGATACTGGCATGATTAAGGAATTAACAGTCCAGTTAATCAAATAGTTTAGTTAATAGGGAGTTATCATATGAACTGTATGCATGAAAACTGAATTTCAAAGTTGTGAAATATAATACTATAAATTCTGACTAGTACTAACTCTATATTGTCTTATTTCTGTCAGTGATTTCTTCACGCAGGCTATTATCCTCTTATCTTGTTCATTCTTTCTGTGCAACCTTTGACCCGCACCCTTCCTTTTCTGCACCTTTTTTTGCATTTTTTCCTTTCCTTTCTTCCCACTGTCATGACCCCAGTTCATGCCCTCATTACTTTGTGTTTGGACCATTATATGAACCTCTGCTTGTATACTCTCCATCCTCTATTCCATGTTGGCTCACTCAGTTTTTTCTTGGCATATACACTACTACAACATTAATTTCCAAAATGGCATTTTTTATTGTCAATTACCAGCTGCAAAATCTTCATTTGCTTCTAGTTGCCAACCAGATGAGAACCAAAGGACCTCTTCAATTGATACTCAGTTTACTTTGCCCCAATTCTCTTCCTATTGCTTTGTGCAAATATGCATTCTTGTATGCAAATCCCCCACTCCAGTCACGCTGATCAAATCTTTCTCCCCTACATGGTCGGAGCTTTCCATTAACCCCCGAGTCTAAAATTTCCTCTTTTCACTACTGTATAAATTCTATCAAACTTCATGACCCTGCTTAGATCCTGCTTCATCTTGAAGAGTCCCTGGTGATCTTAGTTCTTTTGGAACGCCCAGAGAACTGACCGAACAACTCACTCTTATTTGTAACTTGCAAAGTTACTTCTCTTCTGTGCATACATGTTCTTTCTCCACCTTAGGGTAGAAACATTGTCTTCTTTCATCCCCCATGTTACTTAGTATGTTGTACTTTCATATACTACATTAAATATCTATTGAATATAGCTTAGTATTTCAGATTTTGAAAGGTGCTTCATATTCTAGAAGGCTTCTAAAATGTAATTTCAATGCTAATTCCCATTCTGCTTATGGAGAAATACTGGTCAATAGAGAATGCTGGTATTAGAGTTTTTTGTACACACAAGTTCTTTAGATAAGAATCAAGTGCACCAATCTGGTGGAAGAACGAATGAGTGAAATTTACAATGAAAGAAACAAAAGGTACCTTACTCATCACAAACAGAATTTTAGAAACATTTCCTCAAACATAAAAAGGATTAGAAGATAATAACAATACTTTTTGGTATCACATTGTACCTTTTTAAATGCTTTCACAGACATTATTGCACATGATTCTACAATAAGAAGTCATGGGAGTTCACAACCACTTACTGAATTGTTAGATTTCATTTTTCAAATACTATGTACTAGGAGAGAAAACAGTTAACTATGACTCAAGAGTCAGGGGAGGCCTCACTTAGTGTTAGATTTTGAAGAAGAATGGCATTTTACTGCACAGAGAAGAAAAGAAATTGTGGGTAAGGGCCATAACTTACATCAGGCTATCCTTGAACCAAAAAGGGTAACCTTCCTTGGCCAGTTAATCTCCATTGAAAGAGAGTCCTGTCTTATTCCTTTTTCAAAACTGTCTGTTCCATATGTACAAAGGCCTTGTTTTATTCTCTGTCAGCTTAGTATTGCTCATGGCAATGGACACTGTAGTTTGCATATATTAGGTGCTCAAGAAATGTTTGGTGGATGAATGAATGAATCTAGTGTTTCAATTTAGCCAGCAAACCATGAAGCAATAAATAATCTACCAATTCTCAGCAGTATATCCAGGGCTCAGAATGCCTTAAGTGGGGTCATTATGTCATCTATGCAGTGTGTGCTTATAAGAGAAGTGCCTGGAATATGAATGAGATCACAGGGAAAAGCTTAACAGATGCCGCTCTTATGAGAGGCTTAGAACCCCATCAAAAGGAGCTTACCTGCCAGAGATATTTAGGGGAAGACCATTGAATTTGTTGTAGCCTTGAGGAGCATAATCCCAAAGAACTTTTTCAGCTGCTATAAAGTAGCGCCTCTGTTGACCCTTCAACGTGGGATGAGAAATACTGTTTTTGCAGTTACCAACATTGTACTGCCCCAGCATACCAGCTGCAGACCAGAGGAAAGCCAAAGTGTAGGTATAAATGCTCACAAAAGCCAAGGTACAGATGCTCACACACACACACACACACACACACACACACACACACACAAAAAAAAAAAAAATCGTACGGGAAAATACTGATAGATTTGACTTCACAAGTGTTTAAAACTTTTGAGAACATTATGTTAAGTGAAATAAGCCACTCAAAAAAGACAATTACCATAGGATTTCACTCATATGTGGAATCTAATGAACAAACTGAACTCACAAGCAAAATAGAGAGAGACTCATGGGTGGAAAGCAGCCCGACAGCTCCAGTGGGGTAGAATGGGGTTGGGGTTAGGGGTGGAGGGACCAAACAAAAGATTTAAAAAGAGAAAGAACTCATGGACACAGGCAACAGTGTAGTGATTGTGGGGGCAGGAGGGTAGGTGGTGGAAGAGGGCATAGGGGAGATAAATGGTGACAGGAAAAAATACAATAAAAATTAAATAAATAAATAAATAAATAAATAGAAAAATCTTCTGTACAAAAGATAAGACCATAAACAAAGTTAAAAGTAAAGGATAAATAGTAAGACTTTGTTCTTTATTGCTGCATAATACATACATATACATATATATATATCACATATAGACCTAGAGGATATTATGCTAAGTGAAATAAGTCAGAGAAAGACAAATACCATGTGGTTTCACTTATTTGTGGGCTCTGAAAAAACAAAACAGACAAACAAAACAAACCAAAAATAGGTTCAGAGAAACAGACACTAAGGTAAAGGAATGGTTCCCAGAGGGAGGGGTTTGGGGAATGGGTGAAAATGTTAAGGGGAATAATGTAGTCAATAGTATTGTGATAAGTTTTCATAGTGACAGATAATTACTAGAATTAATGGAGTGATCACATCTTATGCCATAAAAATGTTGAATCACTATTTGTATACCTGAAACTAATATAACTAGTATAATATTGTATATCAACTGTACTTAAAGTATTTAAAAAATAAAGGATAAAAGGCCAGCAGTATATGATAAAAGATTAATATGTAAATAATGTTGACAAATAAGAAAGAAACAGTAAGTCTCCCAACAGAAAATGGGCAGGAGACATAAATAGGTTATTTACCAAGGAAATGCTATTGACTCACAAACAAATAAAAAGAAAAGTTTAATCTTAATAGCAACCAATGATATTGTTCATATCAGATTGGTAAAGATTAGAAAGAATAATTGCTAGTGTTGACATTTGAATGAAGAAAAGGGAATTAGTGAATAATAATAATTTTTAAAAGGGAATTATATATGTCAATATATGTCCTTGGCTTTAAAGAAAAACCAAAGTCTTTGACCAGGAATTCCAAATCCAAGAGTTTTGCTAAGGAAATGTTAGAAAAGTGTATAAATTGATGTTTGTCAGTATTATTTATAAAAGAAAAAATGGGGGAAATATAAATGTTAAAGAGGAGAGTGCTGGTTAAGTAAATTGTAATCTTGGAGAGAACACCGTATGTGAAGTAGTTCTGTATTCACTGACATGTAAATATACTTCTGATATACTGATAAGTGGAAAAAGAAAGCTAGAGGGCAGTATTTTATAAATAACATATGCTTTTAGTAGAAAGGTCTAGAAAATAGTGATGAAGGACATTCATCAAATTGCAACACCATTATCTTTAGATGGGACTACTGATTTTTAAAATTGAATTTTATGTATTTTCCAATTTTTCACAATAATTTTTTCTGGAAGTATGGACAATTTAGAAAATCTTGTATTTTACTAATGTATAAACATCAGCCCATGTCCACAATTACTAGCCAGGCTGAACAATCTTACTAGTCTTAGTTGGCTGCTAATGCTAGTTTAACAGCATGAGACCCTTAAGAGTAATGATCTTGTGTTGAGAACCCCTAAGATCTGTGTTCATAAGAAATTTCAAGTACAAACTATGGTACTGTTGACCGTAGTCACCAGGCTGTGTATTAGAACTGCAGAATTCACTCATCTTGCATCACTGAAACTTTGTACTCCTTCAGATCTCAAGGGTTCTCAACATACAAACAAAAGGTAACTATGAGAGGTAATTGTTATGCTAATTAGCTTGCGTGTGGTGATCAGTTCACATTGTATGCATTCAAATCATCCATTTATATACCTTAAATACATACAATTCCTATATGTTGATTATATATCCATAAAGCTGGGGAAGGAGGGCACTGAAAACTCACCTTGTTCATCTTTGTCTTCCCTGAACAGTATCTGGTACACACTAACTGATCAGTCCAGCATCTGTCGAATTTAATTGGAATAAACCAGCTGACAAATGCTGAGACTGGCTGCTTAAAGTTGAGGGGAACAAGAATGTGTTATCGAAGAAGGTCTGAAGGGTTCTATCCCTGTACTGTTACTGACCAGTTAGTGTCCAAATTTATTTACTTTTTTCAAATATATTTTATTGATCATGCTATTACAGTTGTCCCATGTTTTCTCTCCTTTTATTCCCCTCTGCCCTGTACCTCCCTCTCACCAGCATTCCCCCTCCTTAGTTCATGTCCATGGGTCATATATATAAGTTCTTTGGCTTCTCCATTCCCATACTATTGTAATCTCCCGTGTTGATTTTGTGCCTACCATTTCTGCTTCTTATTCCCTGTACCTTTTCACCCATTTTTTTCTGCCCCCTCCCACTGACAACCCTCCATGTGATCTCCATTTCTGTGAATCTGTTCCTCTTCTAGTCGTTTGCTTAGTTTGTTTTTGTTTTTAGGTTCAGTTGTTGATAGTTGTGACTTTGATGTCATTTTACTGTTTGCATTTTTGATCTTCTTTTTCTTAGATAAGTCCCTTTAACATTTCATATAATAAGCGCTTGGTGATGATGAACTCCTTTAACTCGACCTTATCTGGGAAGCACTTTATCAGCCGTTCCATTCTAAATGATAGCTTTGCTAGGTAGAGTAAATTGGATGTAGGTCCTTGTCTTTCATGACTTTGAATAGTTTCCAGACCCTTCTTGCCTATAACGTTTCTTTTGAGAAATCAGCTGATGGTCTTATGGGAACACCTTTGTAGGTAACTGTCTCCTTTTCTCTTGCTGCTTTTAAGATTCTCTCCTTATCTTCAACTGTGAGTAATGTAATTATGATGAGCCTGGGTGCGTGCTTCCTTGGCTCCAACTTCTTTGGGACTCTCTGGGCTTCCTGGACTTCCTAGAAGTCTATTTCCTTTGCCAGATTGGGGAAGTTTTCCTTCATTATTTGTTCAAATAAGTTTTCAATTTCTTGCTCTTCCCCTTTTCCTTTTGGCACCCCTATGATTTGGATGTTGGAACATTTAAAGTTGTCCCAGAGCTTCCTAAGCCCCTCCTCATTTTTTTTTGAATTCCTGTTTCTTCATTCTGTTCTGATTGAATGTTTATTTCTTGCTTCTGCTCCAAACCATTGATTTGAGTCCTGGTTTCCTTCTCTTCACTGTTGGTTCCCTGTATATCTCCCTTTATTTCACTTTGCATAGCCTTCACTTTTTCCTCTTTTGAGACTCAAAATCATTGTTATGGTACGCAACCATTTCCGTGAGTATACTGATTACCAGTGTTTTGAACTCTGCATCTGATAAGTTGGCTAACTCTTCACTGCTTAGTTGTATTTTTCCCTGGAGCTTTGATCTGTTCTTTCATTTGGGACATATATTTTTTTTTTTGTCTCGGCATGCCTATTATGCAGTAAGGGCACTTGTATTATGTGCCTTAGGTACTGGCCAGGGCAGGGCAACCTCATGGCTGCATTGTGGTGCTGTATGAGGGGGAGGGGCCCAAGGAGGAACAGTGTTGTTTGTTCAGCTCTCTGCCAGCTTTCAGTCACTTCCTCTGCTACCAACAAGCAAACTGGGCCCTTCTGGTGCTGATTCCCATGTGGGTGGGCTTGTACACATTCTAGGACCCTGTGGTCTCTCCTACAAACTCTCCTGTGAGGCTGGGAGTCTCTCCTTCCTTGACCACAACACCAACAGGTTATTTCAGTCACAGATTTTGAGGCTTTATTTCCCTGCGCTGCAACCCTGGGTTGCGTGGTCTTTCTCCCTCCCCAGATGTTCCTCTCAATTTATCTGCATGCAAATGTAAGACTGCCTGCTCCTCTAGCCTCTGCCTCACCTGCCTTGGTCCTCCAGCCACCACCTTGCTGCAACTCCTCTCTGCCTAGCTGTCTGACTCTGCCCCTCCTGCCAGTCTGGTTGAATGTTTCTTCTTTAACTACTTGGTTGTTGGATTTTCATACAGTTCAATTTTCTGTTGGTTCTGATTGTTTTTGTTTAAATTTGTTGTTTGTCCTTCTTTTGGGTTGTGCAAGGAGGCAAAGTGTATCTACCTATGCCTCCATTTTGGCTGGAAGTCCTTGTTAGTATCCAAATTTAACCATACATTATTTCTTCTGTGCCTATCCCATTGACATATTTTCCTCTTCTAATCTTGTTTTCACCATCTAAGTCCAGACTTTTTTAATATGCCATAACTCTAATTTTGCTAATGCTTCTTAACTGATATCTAGTAGTCAAGTCTTTCCATTGAAACCTTCCTGCACACAGATATTTTTCTTCCTAAATTGATGCTCTATTACATCACTAGTGCACCTAAAGATCCAGAAGGACTCATTATTGCCTCCTGGACACAGTTCCACCTTACCCTTGCCATTCAAAGCTGCTCCCACTGGGGCCAAACTGCCTTTCTAGGCTTCTGTCTCATCACTCCTCTGGCATGAGCCTTGGGCCCATTCTTTGTAGTCCCAAGGGACCAGAACCAAGTCATTCAACAGGCATTTAAGTCAACAAAAGTTTATTTTATAACTTTAATAGACTTTTGCACCTATTACTGGATCTTGCCTCAATATATGGAAGAATATTCTAACAGAATAGCCCAGAAATGAAATGGGCTGCTGTAATTACTTAAGAAGAGATGTTCCAAAGGACATAGAAGAATTGGACAGGGTATTGGTCTGGATTAGCTACAAATTCCTTTCCAATGCTAAAAATTTGTTATTCTACTTACAGTTGCTCATAGAGAATATGCTTTTCCCAGTCCATATTGCTACATTTACCTGGAAAGCCTTTCGTCCCTTCTTCATCTATTTGATTTCTACCCATCTTTCAATGCTCAGAGTATAGGCCAACTTTTCAGGAACCCTCTCGGATTGCTCTGGAGAAATGACTATTAAAGGGGTCAGGCCAGTTTCCCAGCCCGCCAGGTGGCTCATGACCCAGTCAGGCAAGTTTTTCAACCAGATGGACTGCCCATGACTCAGTTATCCCAACTCAATTGATAGCCCAAGGTGTAATCGAAACTCTCTCCCACCTCTCACAGTAGACATTTGGCACCAGCCACAATGGCTGGTGGTTGGACTGATCCTCCTGTACCTGGGAATAGCCCGCCCTTTACCTAACCCATTATTTCAGCTCACATCCTGAAACCCTGAGGTGCCTACCTGGAAGAACAAGAGACTAACCCCTCCCCTATCCCCCCCAAAACCCCATGATTTTTCTTTTAAACAAATCCCATTTCTGCCTCCCTTCAGGGCTGCAGTCCACCTGTGTAAGCATAGCATCAAATAAAGGCACTTGGATCAGATCATCTGGTTCCTCTCACCTCTATTTCTCATGCATTTCTACCAATTATGGGACCAAAAAATAATGTTACTCACTTTTGTAAGCATCTCACTGTGTCTAACTACTAGGCTGTAGGTTCTTTGACACCCTTATCATTTCTTTCAGTCACTTCTTGCTTGGTTCATAGGGAGGGGACTGATAAATATCTGTTGATAGGATGCCAAATAATCATTGTATATTTTCCTATATAGTTAACATTTAATTAAATATAACACAAACAAGAACTTATCTACAACAGGCACTGAATGAGCACCATTGACCATGCGATTTAATTGTTCCATTCTAAGATTCTTACACTGGTCTTTGTCCTTTTACCTTGTAGGTGATCACTGACTTGGCAGGTTATCATCCACTTCCCAGGATTCTCAACTATCATTTCTGTTGTCAGGAAGGTGGCTGGGAACAGGTTGACAACATCAGTCCGATGCCCTCGGCTGATGAAGGTGTTACCATAAAAATAGATGGAATGTATGTCTATCTCATTCCCCATCCCAAACAGGTGCCAGGACACGGATTCACCAACACACATATCAGGCTCAGGGAAATTTCCAAAGAGATATCCATTGAGGGCTGAAAAACAGAAGCACACTAGTGGAACAGACTCCCCTGCAGAGGTGAGCAGAACCAGAAACCTTGGTGCAAATCAGTGCAGATCATTCATTGTAATGACTTTGTGCAAGAAAGCTCCTTTTATAAAATACAGTCCCAGAGAGAAAAGCACTCAATAAAAGTGACAATCTGCACAGATGAAGACAGCCTTGGGGTTGTTATGTGGGCACAATGAGATCAGCAGTCAACAGTGCTGCTCATAGTTCTGGGAGCGGCCAGCCACCTCTGTTCCCAATACTTCATTTGCACATCTGCCTTCCCCACTGACTGTTCTTGCAATCAGACACCCTGTCTTACTTAACAGCTATTAGGACCCAGCAAAAAATCTGATACACAGTATCTACTACCTAATTTAAATGACAAAAGAATGTAGCAGCCAGATGAAAAGAAAAGGTACTGATTACAAAGGACTTATGGAACATAGCAAATGCTCAATAAATGTTGTTGATTTAAAAGAATGTTTGGGAAACATAAATTCACAAGTGTGTATTTAAACTCCATGTTTAGTATAGTTGTTGAAATTAGCAGCCACTTAGAAAATGGTTCCTGGATAAAGCAAGAGGCTGCAAATCACAGGACTGTTAAATTCTGATGATTCATTCTCCTTTCTTCTGTCAGTCTAAAGCCCCCCATTCCCTAGGGTCACCTCCTGATTCTTTCTCAATTATAACTTTAATCCTCCCATTTTCTGTGCCATAACTTTGTGATACCCAATTTAACATATATGTATTACCGTGTCCTGTCTCAGATTGTTTCAGGTTCCGACATATAGTGTGTTTCATATTACTTCCTAATCATTGTCATCACTCAGTGGAAAATCTTGGAAAACCAGGCCTGGCATTCCTGTGTTTTTGCACCTCTCATCGTACCACATACACAATGGCAGTTGGTGTGTATTTGCTGACATGGGAGACCCTCACCATGCATTTTGTTACTCCTCTGAAAAGCAGCATCTTCTTTGTCAACTGAATCGGGGTCAGTGCAGAAATGTCTGATGTTTTCATCGAGGTACCAGCTTTGATTCTCATCCACCAGAGTAAACATTATAATGAACTCTCGGTCCACATCAGCCCTTGTTCCTGAATATTTATTCAGGATACCTGTCAAACACATTCAAGAGAAAAGAGAAAAAATTCAAAGTGAACTAAATCAAGATGAGTTTTTCTTCCTGTCCATGCTGTCGCAGAAGTGTAAAGTCTGTCAAAGGCCTAAATATGCAAGAGTAGCCCACACCTAAAAAGCAGCAAAGGGCTTTAACAGAAATGACAGAACTGGAGAAGAGAAAAGTCATAAGACAGAGATCTTCACACCTGAAGATTTGGAAATCTGCTTGTCCCTGAAGGAAGTCAACTTTATTGATATGGCATAGACACACCAAATCAATTAATAGGGAATAAAATAGCAATGTGATTGTGTGGCAAAATAATGAAGCAAAAGCATTCCTGGTCATTTGACAACCTTTTCCACTTTCCTATGTGTGCTGTCAGTGTGGTTGGTGTTAACAGCTAGTAATATGGAATGTCCTCATTTCTTTTGAAAGTATATCCATTTCAGAAGGCTATGATGGTCCTTAGAAGTCTAAATTATGGCTCCTGATATGTTGTCAGATTGATCTTCTCTGTTAGAAGAATTTCTCTGTCTTACAGAAAACTTAGAAGAAGATGCACATTCTGTATGAAGCAAAGGAGGTAGACAAGACCTGAAATTTATGTATACTTTTTAACACACCTGGGAAAAGCTTCCTTGGTGGGGAGATTACCTCCTTACCTTTCTTACACACCAGCAGTGGGCCAATTAGCCCAGAGCAGATGTCCTTAGGGGCATCGATGTGTGAGTGGTACACCCAGGTCAGGCAGTTGGTGTCAGCTGGAGTAGGTGCATATTCTTCTCTCACTGGCCAGACATAAGTGTAGTTTTTGCCAGGAGGAACCATATCATCATCCTTGTTCTTCCCAGATGTTCCATCTGGGTACAGGGCTCCTTCCAAGAAAAGAGAAAACAGAGTTAAACACAGAGATCACATGCTGTAGTGGTTAGGCCCAGAGCTTTGGGATCAAAAACATATGAATTAAAATTTATTTCCTGTGGAATTGAAGTAAATTACTTACATTCTCAATTTTTCATCAATAAACCTGGAATGTTAATATGTACCTCACAAGGCTGTAAGAACTAGATGACAGTGTAGATGAGTGTCCTGCACAAAACCAGATGCTTAAAAAATGTTCCTAAAGACCACTTCTGATGGGCCTCCCGTACCAGTCAAGAAGATTTCAATGTGTTCAACTTAACATCAACTCGAGAAGGAAAGGAGAAGCAGCAAAAGAAATAATGAACAGCTCTTGGACTCTTTGAGCAGATTCAGCATCTGTATAAGGTCTCACAAGAGATAGGAAGAAAGTTAAAACATTCTTCCTGTTTCCAAGGATCTTCCAGCTCTGCTGCAGAGACAAGAATATGAACGATGAAAGCAGAGGTTCCCTGGAGAATAAAGCAGGGTGATGTGTTAAATGTAACTTGGGGTCTATGCAAGGTAAGATTCTACCATGGAGAAGGGTGAGGCAAATGGGCATGGTATCCCCTTTCTCTGTTTTATAATCTAAGATTGCACAAGGTTTTTCAATTAAGGAAGGTCCACTGCTAAAACGACTTTGAAAACCACCTGGGTAGAAGGCAGGAGACCAACCTGTGCAAGTTTTAATGATCAGAAGCTGCATAACAGAAGTAGGATTTGAGGGGCCTCAAAGGACTGGGGAGGAGTTGGATGGTCCTGAGAAGGCTGAAGGGTGAGGCCTGAGAGGGAGATGGATGTGAAAACACTCCAACTTCATTCTCCATTTCTTCATTAATTTACTCAACAAACCCTGTACTGGATGGATATCAACTACATACCAGCAAATGTGCTGGTGTAGGAATACAAATGGGAAAAAATACAATAAAAATTAATAAAATAGTAAAATAAAAATAAACATAAAAAAGACAGCAAGTATCCAAGGCAAGCTAAAAAAAAAAGTTATGACTACAAAAAATCTAACATTACCTTTTAAACAAATTCTACCATGAAACATAATTTGATTTTTGGAGAAGGGTACCAGGAGAAAACAACAACAGCTGAGACCCTATTATGTGCCAAACACAGTGGGTTCTTTGTATATGTTACCTCACTCTTGGAAACAACCCCACATGGTGTATATTACTATCCTCTTTTAGGTTACATCAAGGGAACACCGCTAGCACGTGGCTGGGCCACATTTTAATCGAATTGTGTCTGACTACCCACTACACTATGACACCTCCCCACAAATTATTGGGAATATGGTGTACGGACTATTTTGGGTATTTATTCATTTTGTTTTTACATACTTGCTTTTTATATGTATGTTTATAGAAAACTTTCTTTTACACACTGATTTTTAACCTGAAAAAATTAAACCCATATACTATATTGGACTGCAAGGATAAAGTCAGAGAACAAAACCTATATAAAGGAATCAGGAGATTAATTCAATTAGTAGATCCCTTCAGTATTAAGTGTAGCTCTGAATTTTCTGATTATATCTAGATTGTATTCTTATATCTCGGTTTAATATATATTAGGTTGATATAATTAGGCCATATTCTTTCTTTGTCCAATAAAAGGAAACTTACCACTTCCTTAAGGGAGAGGAGCTTTTTTGCTGGTGCTAAGAGAATATTTTCAATCACATCATTATATACAAATTACTGAATGATATAATAAATTATGTCTTCAAAAGTTGCAAAAATGTTATTTTTAAAACAATTGCTTTGTCTTTTTTCTTTCTTATTATAATTGTTTTATTTGATAATATTTATAGATTCACAGGAAGTTTAAAAAGTAGTACAAAGAAGTCCTGGGTACTCTTCACCCCATTTCCCCCAGTGGTAACACCCTAACTATAGCAAAACATGAAATTGACCTTGGTACAATTCACAGCCTTGTTGAGATCTTGCCAGTTTTATATGCATTTGTGTGTACCTAAAGTTCTATGCAACTTTATCATGTTTAGATATGTAAAACCAATGCCCTAATCAAGACACAGAGCTGTTCCCTTACCACAAACACCCCCCTTGGTGCTCTGTTGTGGACACACCCCTCCCCTTCTGTGTCCACACCTCCCACACTGGCAACCAGTAACCTGTTTTCATCTCTGTGACTTTGTCATTTTGAGAATGTTATGTAAGTGGAATCATACAGCATGGAGCTTTTTGAATTTGGCCTTTTTCACTCAATATAATTTCAGATGTTTCTATTTTAGGAAATGTAAGTTAATGATTATGATTTTATATTTGTTATGGGGTAAAATGATATCAAAATATCTATCTCCAGGATTTACCTAATAACCAGTGTTATTTCTCACCTATCTTGGCATTTTTGTATTACTTTTATATCTTAACAAGTGTTAACTGTAAACACGAATAGGGTAATGTTGGCTAGATATTAACTACCGCGGTGTACTGGAATGCCTTAAGGCAAATGTTCAAAGGCTGTATTTTGTCCAAACATAGTAACAGTTGGCAGGGGGTGTCTTTTATCAGCTGAAGGTGTTTCAGAGGAATTTCTTAGACAAATTAGAATAAAAACACAAGGAAGGCAAAATGTTAATTTTGCAATTATAAACTAAATTATTTATAAACTAAATTATTATACTAATTTTAAAGTAGTATATACAAAATTTAGTTTATAAACTAAATTTATAAACTAAATTATTATAACTGTTTCACATCTCAAAAGTATAGAGCAGTTAGCAAATACAGAATGTGTTACCTTATTCACCATCAAGAAACAAGTAGTAGAGAGAACATAATAAAGCTCTCATGCCAAGCCAGGACATATGGGTGATATCTGATCATTCAGAAACTCAGAAACTCTTGCTGAGATTCTGGAAGGCCATGGTTTTCCATCCTATATGGACTCTGGGAATAGCTAGGATTCTAAAAGTAATCTTAGAAGACCCAAAGTTCATTTTATCTACTGCTTTTGAATCAGAGAGACTCACAAACCTTTGGAGCTCAGTCCATGAGAATTCTTGAATTTATGACCAAGAAGCAGGGAAGAGGGAGGGATGCCACCTTTTTGTTTTCTGTTGTGAGCTGTTTTCTTATATCTAGGCTTCTGTTGTTAAAATTGGGTGCTAAGTGGTTAAGAAATGTTGTACAGTTTTGTTCATTTTAGTCTGGCACACAGTCATTATATTGGAGATTTTTCAGAGTTATTGTTAATGATATGGACAATGAATTTCAGGTAGACTTTGTATTTATTTTTTAATATTTGCAAGCTATCTTGAGGAGGGCTAAGATAAAGACAATCTTTTGTTTTTTAAATGAAGTATAAATTGGTACAGCCTTTGGGATTATTTTGGCTATATTTAGCAAGTTTGAAAATTCTTATACTCCTTGTTCTGCAATTTTGCTTCTAGTAATCTATTCCTCAGATATAATCATATGTGTGCAAAGGTGTTCATATATACATGATGCTGTTTGCAATATTGTTATTTTAACTAATTAGAAACAAGAAAGATTCCCCTATTTTGCAAAATTTTTAATAGATATGGTACATGAAATCATGAAATACTATGCAACATTAAAAACAATTAAGTAGATAAGAAGTACTGACATGGAAAAAATTTCCAAAATTACTAAATGAAAAAAGCAAATAAAAAATGGTGAGAATTTAGAGGGATGCAAGGGAATTGTTACACTGGTTATCATGGGCAGGGGATGGTTTATGAAGAAAATAATTATAATGTTTTGATATTTAATAGTTTGAACTTTTAAAGGAGGATGTATGAATATATTGTTGTGTAAATAAAATATTAAGGCAGTTTAATCAACAGAATATATAATGCCAAACAATCTTCCCGATATATATATGTATTTTTAATCCTAATGTAATGATATTTTTATTGATTTTAGATCAAGACAAAGGAGGAGAGAGAGAAATACCAATGTAAGAGAGAAGCATTGATCAGTTGCTTCCCAAATGTGTCCCAACTGGGGTATGTGCCCTGACCAAGAATCAAACCCACAACTTTTTGGTATACTGGACAATGTTCCAACCATCTTGCTGATATTTTTACTATTTGTCTGACAATGTAGGATGTACAAAACAAAATATATTTGACCTTTCAGAAAGAGGAGTTGGGATCAGATACAGTACTTTAAAATGGCCTCCCTGAATAAGGTACCTGAGCTGTTTGAAAAAAATTTTGGCCAATAAATAAATAAACAAATGAACATAGAATCCTTTAGCCTGATTCTCTTGGGCACTCCTGCAGTGCTTGGCACATAGTAAACACTCAATAAATATTGACTGAATGATGAATGAATAGGCCATTTAAATCTTTTCAGTAGCACCTACTTATTTAAAGGCAGCCTATTAATGAGGATAGATGATATCCTTACTTCAGCTTCTTGGGGGGTGGGGGCACATGTGCATGCACAGATGCAGAGTGGGATGTGGGGTCTCAGGAAAACCACAGGAGACATGGTCTCTTAATATGAAGTAAAAATATAATACCGAAAAATATTTGACAAAACCATTTTTATTCAAAGTTGAAGTACAGTACTTTACTGCTTTCTAACTTGATAACTGATCTAACCTGATAGAGGAATAGGAAAAATCCAGAGCACTAACTACCACCCATTAAATCTAAAGGACATTTAAAAAAATTCCTGTTACCTAACCTCTCAGCAGCATTTGATTTTATTGTCATTTTCTTCCTTCTTAAAATATTCTCCTATTTTGGCTCTATGACATTGTACCATCCTCTTTGGCAACTCTTTTTCAGTCTAGTTTTCCAGTTCATTCTCCTCTGTCTGTCATTTAGTGTCAGAAACCCTCACGTTATAACGCTGGCTCCATGCCCAGAGCTCTCACCCAGGTTGACAGCACCCATCCTAACAGTGCTCCAACAAGCTCAGTGACTCCCACTTTTATCTCCAGCTTGGACCTGGTCTCTGAACTTTACACTGGTATCCTATCTCAATAAATAACCTTTCCCAAAGAACACTAGCTCTCCCAGACCTGGTCCTCAGCCACTGCTCCCTTTCGCCATGAAAGACACCACCAGTATTCAATGCCATAAAGTAAAAACAAAGGAAGCATTCTTACTGTCTTCCTCTTCCTCCCCTGCCATTCCCAAAGTACCACAAGGTCCTATCCTTGCTTCTTCACAAATACATCCATTTGTGTCCATCTCCACTATCACAAGCCTAGTCCAAACAACATTAACAGTATAAGAGTATGTATTTTAAAATAGATTAATTTGGTTGTATGTATTCTAGGATGTGTGGGCTTTTAGAAATCATACAAATTGTTACCCATAAGATTTGAGAATATTGAGGATTGTGGGGTTGTGGGAGAAACAGGCTAGCTCATACACAAAGGGCAGAAGAGTAAAATGTGTGGTTTATTGGAGAACAAACATTACCTTACTACCGGAGTCAGGTAAAGATATCACAAGGAAAGAAAACATGGACTAATACTCCCCAGGAATGTAAAAACAAAAATCCTTAACAAAATATTATCAAACTAACTCCAGCAACATATAAAAAAGCTATATACCATGGCCAAATTTATCCTATGATTGTAAGTTTGGTTTAACATTCAAACATTAAGTAATATAATAAAACATATTAATAGACTAAATGACAAAAACCATGTAATCATCTGAATAAGTGCCAAAAAGCAAATTATCAAATTAAATTTAACAAATTAAAAACTCTCAGCAGACTAGAAATAGACAGGAACCTCCTCAACCTGATAAAGTACAGAGTCCAGAGGTAAGGCCTGCATGCCTGCGGTTGGCAGGGTAATAATAGGGGTGTAATAAGTTATAGTTTTAATGTAACCATTTAACTTAAAATGTTATATGGTGTGTTTGAGTGTGATATTGTTATGTTACAGAATTACATTCTTATGATTTTGTTATAAAAAGGGGGCATTATTTGTGCTAAACCCTGTATAATCTAAGAAAAGCTCATAGCTAACATTATGCTTAATGAGGAGATGAAAGGTTTTCTTCCTAAGATTGGGAACAAGGCAAGTAGGTCTGCTCTCACCACTATTATTAAATGTTGTCCTGAAGGTTCTAGTCACTGCAATGAGGCAAAAGGAAAAAAGTAAAACATACTGATTTGTAAGAAAGAAATAAAACTGTCTTTACTCACAGTGACATAATTCCATATACAGAAAATTCCAAGGAACCCTCTAAACAGCAACTAATAAACCAGCTCAACAAGATAGTAGAATCCAAGATAAATATAAAAAAATTAATTGTATTCTATACACTAGCAACAATCATAAAATGAAATTAAGCACACTAGTCCATTTATAACAACATTAGAAAGAATAAAAAATACTTTGGAATACATTTAACAAAGGAAATGCAAATGTTGTACACTAAAAACTAAAACATTGTTGAGAGAAATTGAAGATCTAAATTTTATATTGATGGATTGGAAGGCTCAATATTGTCTAGATGGTAATTCATCTTTAAAAAGCATATGACAATCTCCTCCTCAATTGATCAATAAACTGAATGCAATTTTCATCTAAATCTCAGATGGCTTTTTTTAAAATTAACAAGCTGATCCAAAATTTTTATGGAAATGTAATGCTAAAAACTCTTAAAAAGGAGAACGAAATTGGAGGATTTATGCTACTCAATTTAAAAATTTACTATAAATCTATAATAATCCAGATAATATGGCATTGGTACAAGGATAAGCATATATAATATACCAGTGGAAGGGAATTGAGATCCCTGAAATTAAACCTTTACATTTGTATCTTGATTTTCAATTACAGCCTATGACTCATTCATCTTTTTCTCGGCAGGACTGAGAGTCAGTTTCTGGCACCTGGTGGATATCCAGTGGAAGGTTTATGAATGAAGGCAAACCTTTTGACATATTGGTGGTAAGAATACACACATGCAATACATACTGGTGGTAAGAAGTAAATCATATATTGGTGGTAAGGTATGTTTCCAAGAAATAAATGAAGGGATAGGCAAAATTAAAGATTCATAGATACCCTTATTTTTTCTATATTTAAAAAGCCACAGCTATCATGGTACATCTTTACATTCTACCTGCGGCATAAATAATACTTTTACACAGCTACATTAAAGAAAATGCATCAATAATTATTCCTCATATTTACAAAAGTATCTTCAAAGTTTATCTGGCACAGTTTTATGTGCTCATTTTCAACTACTCAAAAGAATCATATCTGGGACCAAGAGCTTTGCTGCACACTTCAAATGTAAGAAAAAGGTAAAAAACTCTTGAAGTCTGAGAAACACTTTTATACCAAAAGTCTAAGAGTATTGCTTAAAATTAAAAAATATTAGGGACGACTCAAGAAACTGCACCATTGAGGCTCTGGCAGACACATTTCAGAAAGGAAGCACTAAAGGCAGCAGCTTTAAGCAGGGAAGTTGAAATCAACTCACCCTGAGACACCCTCCCCACAGCCAAGGCCACTAGTGGTGGCAGGAACTAGAACCTGTTGACCTGTGCCCTCTTTTCCCATTATACCACCCCGTCATGAGTGATTGCCAAGGATGAAAGTTAATGTGCTGCTGGGGGCATGGTGGCGCTTGTGCCAAGGGAGTTCAGGCCCCAGTTCTGTCTCAACATAAGCAGGAGTGAGAAAGAAGGGAGGGTGGAAATAAGGGACAGGAAAGGAAGAAGAGAAAGAGAAAGGGGAACAGTTGGAGATGGAGAGAGAAGGAGACTGGGAGAAGACAAATGAAAGCGTGTAATCATTGTGTTCTTAGAATCCCTTTTACTGTAACTGGCAGTTGCCTTTCTTATGAAATAGAGACAGGCCACCAATAACACAGGATAGATATTTACCTTCTGAATCTTTGTTGTAGAAAACACCATGTGGATGCAAAGAGTAAGGTCGGGAAGCAAAGTTCTTTAAATGGATGATAATCACATCGCCCACTTCAGCCCTCAAGATGGGGCCCAGGAATCCAAGCCAGGGCGGTTTGGGGACCTCTGTGGCATAAGTCTCATCTGTGTAGTGTCTGTAAACAGCCTTTTTGTAAAGACTGCCTATCCTGTTTGGCCCTCTTTTGAGAAATAAGGTTGCAAGTCTAAAAATAAGAAGAAAATTATTTTAGAATTAAAATTAAAAGAAAAATCTTAATAACATAACTTAACAGGTCATAAAGTACATGTGATTTCTTATTTGGTGTTCACCATAACCCTATGACCACTGTAGAGATGGTAAGATTATCCTCAATTTACTGATGAGGAAACCGAGGCTAAGAGAGTTAAGTGACAAGCCAAAAGGCACAAATAGTATTCACAACCAAATTAAAACAAAACCAAAGACTAAAGTCATGCTGTCCCCTTGCTGTCTTTCATTCAACACCTCCCTTTTGCTTCTCTGTTGACCAACACTTAATATGCACTTACTGAATTCCCAGCACTTTGAGGGATACAAAAGAGTTCCCAGTGCTGTGAGGGATTCCCAGTGCTGTGAGGGATACAAAAGAGTTCTTGATCTAATAATGGAAACATTAAGGAACTGCATAGAGCAGTATTTGATTACGTGCCAATTGAATGGTTGATGCAACAGGTATAGGCTCAAGTTTTCTAGGAATATATTAGTTCAGAGAAGGGAAAGTTTGCTGTGGGTTGAAGAGGTCAGAAAACACCTCATGAAAAATGCAGGAATTAAGGAGAAGTAGGATTAGATAAAAAGTGGAAAAATGAGGATGCTAAGCAGATACAAAGCATAAGTAATGAGAGAGAAGCAGTGCACATAGTATTGGGGGGCAGGTTACAGGCTGGAACTGGGTCTGGAAGGGGAGCTGTGAGAAATATGAATACATGTAACATTTGGGAAAAGACTGACCGTGAGCTTCAATTCCAGGTTGAAGAGTTGACGATTTATCATGGAAGTACTGAGGACTCATGGAAGTTTTTCACAAAGTGGTGACATGATAATCAGTATTTAAGGACCATCCTCATGACAATGGCATGCAAGTTTTAGAGGAGTCAGGTGAAAGGGAGAGCAAAGGTGAGGGACCAGGAGGCTGTCAGGAGAGCAGCAGAGATGGGGGTGGGTGTGGTTTCGCAATAGAAAAAAGGAGCAGATGTGAAAAAACAGTATTCTAAAATTTGATGTGGCCAGATGCCCTTTTGGGACCCCAGGGTGAAGGGGACACTCAGTCTGGGGTCTGGGTGTTTGAGATGATAGCAGCACTGGTGACATCGCTTCAGAGAGGGCCACACAATCTTCTCCCGGCAAAGTAGAACTCCCTTCCCCACTCTCAGTCCGTGTGCTTAGCCCAGGGCTCCAACCCTGGAGGTACTGGATCCTGCTTGAATAAAAGCTCCACCACTCCTGGGTGCAGCAGCCACGCTAATGTAGCTGTGTCCCTCTGGGGGTGAGAGGCAAGTCCTGCTCTCGTACACACTCCTGCACATACTCATGCATGCATTCCCTCTTGGTCACTCTGCAAACTATGTCAAGACTTGTACTCAGTCCTGGGATACAGAGAGAAAAGGCAAAGCCTTGAAGGAGCTCTCTTTCTAGAAGAGTGAGTCATGAGAATGCAGATTATATTGTGGGGCAGAGGATAAATCAGGGGAGGTTTCCCAGAGGAAGTAATGCCTAAATATGGTCTCAAGGAGCAAAGAGGATTTACCCAAGCAGTGCTATGGAAAGGGTTGACACAGTAGACATTTTGGAGTTTTGCCAAGTCAGTGCCCACACTCTTCTTTGATCTGAGCACATACCTTCCCCATTCTCATGCTAAGTGCTTTGGAGGGGGCTCCACCCACAGTTCCAGTGATGAGCAAGTGACTCAGCCTAACCAGGAGACATCAAGTCCCCTCAGATATTGGTGGAGGGAGGCCTTGTGATCCAGGCCCGGCCAACCAATGGAATGGGGCAGGCCTGATACGTGTGGGTGCCGGGGCAGGCTGGCAATCTTGTGCCCTGGGCAGATAATTAATATGTGCCCCCAAATGATATTTGCCAAAAACAAAAACAAAAACCCCAAAACTTGTTCAGCTGTAATTTGGAGGAAAGACTGTAATTTGGAGAGGAGAAAGTGGCCTGGTGGTGGCAGTTCTCACCTTCCCTTGGGCATAAGAAGGATCCCACCCTACAGTTCACAGGACCAATCCCCCTTGGAAGGGATTTTTGTGACTACCTGTTATTACTTGAACACATATCTGGGGTCTCCTCCTTCCACCTCCCAAACCCCATCTCAAGCAGGTAAGAATGCATCTCAAGCATTCTTTCCAACCACATATAATACTCACCTTAGTGAAGTTCTGGAAGTTGTCATTTTCTCCACCTTCAACGTCATTTCCAGTGAATTTTGTCCCCCCCAGCAACACCTCCAGCATCCCTGTGATGTTCTAGTGCCCTTTAGAGCTGAGGCCCAGCTGCCACCTCCTAATCTGGCTCAGCTGAGGATCCCTGGAAGCTCTCCTGCCTCTGAGGCCAAGGCCATGCTCATCAAGAGGGGCTTTGTTGCTGACAGGTTTGACCATGTCTTATGATCATATTAGGTGGTCTGGGGAAGGCTGGATGCCTCAGCTGATTAGAGTGAGAAGTAATAACGTTGTGAAGGAATCATTTTTAAACTTTAAAACCATGCTATGTTCCATTTAAATTTTCTTTTTAATTTTTTTTTTTTGTGTGCTGGAAGCTTTAGTTTATAAATTACAAAAAGGCAAGGTGACTGTAAACCCTACTTGTCAGCAGGTCCCTGGGAGAAAGAAAGCAATCTTTGGAAGGCACAAGCCCAGCAAACCGAAGCTGATAAAGATACTGGATGGATTTCTGGAACAATGTTCATTGGATATTTTCTTGTAGCCACAAACTCTACCCTGGACCCAGGCATCATCAGATAGTGCAGCTGACCCTTGAACAACACAGGTTTGAACTGTTTGGATCCACTTACATGCAGATTGTTTTCAATAAATAAAGCTGGTCCTTTGTGTTCTTGGGTTTCACATCTGTGGATTCAACCAACCATGGATACAAAACAGTATATTTGCATTCCCACCCACATATTTCCAATTGCAGATGGAAAATACTGTTGAACATCTGAGCCTCTCACTTCTCTACTCCAGGCTCCCAACACACACATGTGCGCGCATGCGCGCACACACACAAGTAAACACACATGCAAATGCATGCTGAACAAAAGTTCCTTATCATAAATTGTTTGGCAGAGCCTCCCAAACAAGAGGCAAACAGAGGAGGGAGGGGAACTGTTTGCTGATATCTTACTGCTCTAATTGCATATGCTGTGTATTTTAGCACTGAGTTATATATTAAATTATT
Source organism: Anoura caudifer (assembly GCA_004027475.1). NCBI lineage: Eukaryota > Metazoa > Chordata > Mammalia > Chiroptera > Phyllostomidae > Anoura > Anoura caudifer. The sequence continues at coordinate 64,385 of PVKU01003313.1, forward strand.
TTGCTTGTGTATCACTCTTATCACCTAAACAGCCAATAGTCACCCCAAGAAGGGATGAGGTTTACTCATGCAGTGGCTCTGAAATGTCCATATATGTATACTCTGGTTTCTTGTCAGATCATACACATCTTTTGCTTTTTACCAAATGTCCACATACGTACTAATTCTATCAGAATTATCTGGAACATTTGCCCCAAATTTATGTCCCCAGGCCCCATTTCGGGGCTTTTGGAATCTGACTTTCTGTTATCAGGGCTGTGGCCTCTACATGTTTCCTAAGATCGCTAAATAATTCTTTCCGCAGAGCTTTCCAGTGCTTGCCCATTCGTTTTCCTCCCAGAAGAAGGGGAAGGCAAAGAACTTTTGCAGTTAGGTGGGGCCATGAGATTTTGGCAAATGGCCCATGAGTGCAAATGACATGTGCCACTTCTGAGCTAGTACATTTACTTGCAGGGCCTCCTGACTTCCTCTGCTGCAGGGGGAGGCTCCAGTGAAGATAGTGAATCCTTAAGATCTCAGCAGCCTGTCTTGCTAGTTTGCTCAGGTGTCCTGCAGTTATGTGGCCCTGAAGGAAATCCAATGAGTGACAAACACATCGGTGTGGTGTGAAGTCCATGAAGTTTGGGGGTTATTTGTAACTGCAGCACAACCTGACTTATTCTCACTAATACAGTTCTGATGTGGATGCAAGTTTGGAAATCACATTTCTATAGTACTGAGCACAAAAACCATAAGAACTATCTCAAATCACATTAACTATTTGAAACCACAAGAATTACTGAAAGTAGAAAAGGCAGGGAAGAAATGAAAGTAGAAACAGAAAGCAGTCTTTTTGGTGTGTATGCAGCCAACCACCGCTAAGAAAACCTTATGCATTTGTAAGAGTAGGACAGAAACTCCAGCTCCTATGAGTTCTAAAAGATGCAAATCTTGCCCCAAAACAAAGCAAGGGGTGACTTCCAGGAAGCCATTCACAGGAAACAGCCTGAGGTGTAGTTAGAGTGCACACATTAGAACGCTTGTGCTGGTAGGCTGTATACTGTTTGTACTGCAGCCACAGGAAGTCCCCACTGTGAGGGACTGAGCAATCACTCCCTCTCACGTTCATCCCCATCACACATTCTAACATTTTAACTCAAACTGAGTGGGTACCTCTTTCCTGCTGTGAAGGTTGAGCAGAAAGTTTCACATTCGAGACTGTTTTAAGGATAAAACATGTTCACATTGTCAAGGCTAGGGGCAGTACTGTGAAAAGAGGCACCTTCCAAAAGCAGGTGAGATGAACCATTGTGGGAATGAACCCACCTGTGGGGATCATCTAACTGGTGCAGAGGTGGACTCCAGGTTAGATTCCAAGGATTTCTTAGCTCACAGCGGGCATGCACCTTGACATATACATTGTTCTCAACATCCTGGATCTTGTAGTGGAATTCCTCCCCTTCCCTGCCTTATCCTTTCAACCATTACGCAATTGTTGAACCTCTGCTGTATATGAGAAATTAATCTAAAACCTGGGGCCAAAAATAAAAAATAAAAAAGGTAAAATCCAGGGCCAAGATATGTGAATCTCAGTCCTGCTCTCAAAAGACTTGCCTTCTGGCTGGGAGGACAAAACATATGCATTGAAGAATAAAGAGCCATATTCAATTTTCCATATTAAGTGGCAAGTATATCATATAGAACTGAATGAATGTGTGTGTATGTGTGTGTTGGGGGGAGAACAGGGTGAAAATGAGCTTTAAAGTAACATCAGCAGAGGTATGATCAAGGCAAACCTGTGAGATCATTATAGTCACAATATAGGCAAGTAACTGTTGTCTGAGCTTGAGAAGGGACATTTTTCACAGAAGAGAAAATAGGACCAGATTGAGACAAGTGAGCACTCAGCAAAGAGAAGGGTGGAGATGGTAATTATACATTACAACTCAGGTGTACCCACACCCTCCCTAATTAGATTATTATTTCAAAGCCATCCCATCTAAGTGATGTGCTTCTATTCACGTTCTTTCACCCTGGTTCCCTGGCATGACCTAAGTCTTATGTTCTTCCTTCTCCCACTTCATTTCCACAGAGCTCCTCAGAACACACATAAGGGATGTTAAAAGCAAATTCACACAGTAAAGGGAAGATAGAATGAGCTTGAATCCCAACTGCCCCACTTGATGTTGTGAGATCTTGGGGAAGTGTCTTAGCTTCTCCGAACTGCAGTTTCCTTGGCTGTCAACTGGTGACCGTGACAGAGCCATCCATCGCAGGGTGTGAATGACACAAGATGTGGAGCACAGTGTCTGGATAGTGAGTGCTAAATCGAATGGGAGTCATGGGAGTAATGATTATTTCCAGCAAAGCGCTAATTAGAAATGAGGCAAATGTGACCATTTGAGAGCTCTTGCTCTCTGAGAAACCCTTGAGATAGGAGAGATACCATTTCTTGTGTGCTACCGAGGGCCAGGCATCACTTCTGATACCTGTCTGATGGGCTGATACTGACTTCCAAAGATAAATCCACATCCCTCATTTGGAAAAAGGGCCTTTGTAGATGTGATTATGTTACGGATTTTGAGATGAGATAATCCTGGATTATCCAGATAGGTCCTAAATGCCACCAAAAGTATTCTTATAATAGGGATTAGACACACACAGAGGAGAAGGTGATACAAAAATGGAGGCAGAGATCGGAGTGTTGACCCTTCCTGAAGCCAAGGATTGCCAGCAGTTACCAGAAGCTGGAATAGGCAATGAATGGATCCTCCCTTAGAGCCTCCACAGGGACTGTGGCCCCACTGACACCTTCTGTTCAGACTTCTGGCCTCTAGAACTGGGAAAGAATACATTCTATTGTTTTAAGCCACCCAGTTTGTGATAATTTGTCACAGCAGCCACAGGAAACTCATACACCATGCCCCTCCCCCCACCATCAAGCAGGTACTATCATTATCCCTACTTTACTGATGAGAAAATTGAGTCAAAGGGAGACTCAATTACTTGCTTAGTAAGAGGAACAAGAGTTCTAAGCCTGTCCATTGATACCAGAGCTCCACATCCACCAGCAAGCCAGGCTGCCTTGGCATCTGTTAGACTACTGTTGGGCTACACCTGGCTGAGGAAACCCACTCTGGGTCTCTTGGTTTCCCTGACTGGAGCAGATGATATCTCACTCCTCCGCATGGCATGAAAAGCTTTTAAGGCAATGACTGGAATATACTGAGGACTCAATGATGCTTAGCAATCAACACTGTCTGTGAGTTCTCTAGAACCTCACTAACCAGGCCTTGGGGCCCCACTGTCTGGCAGTGAGGAGGACCAAGAGGGTGTTCTTGAAGGATGGGAAATAGAGGGAACAGAGGTAGGGGAAGGTGGTAGGGGCTACAGGCTGCCTTGCAACATTCATGCCCCTCTTCTTTCTTAGTAACAGAATTAAATCCTGCTGCTATTCAGGCCCAAAATCACACAACCAAAACCTATATTTTCAAGTTCCTTTTGTGGCTTGGAGTATCCAATGAGATATAAGTAGAACTGGTTGAGTGGAGTTCCCATGAGAGCCCTTTAAAGGGCTGATGCAGCAGGAACTGTGCTCCTTCTACCTTTTCTCTTCCTCTCTTCCCTTCTGGAACATACACATGAGGGCTGGATTTCCAGCAGACATCCTGTGACCATGAACTTCCGAGAGGAGAGAAATCACATGCTAAGAATGGTGAATCTGAAATTTTTAAGGCCCCTGAAGTCCTATCATACAAGCTGTCCTACCAGCCATGGATTGCCAACATCTGGATTTCTTTTAAAAGAGCATACAAAACCCTAATTTGTTTAAGTCATCTATTCTTGTTGCTACTGGCAGCCAAAAGCAATCACTAACTGATACAGGGAATAACAGCAACCCCAGGAGATTCACATGGCATCAGACCCAACACATGATTTTTTTTTCTGCTGATAAGATAAAAGTTGAGATTTGAAAGTCACTATCTGTCTAAGACTGAGCTCTAATAAGATGAAATCCTTCCCTTTACAAAGCTTGCAAAAGTCTCTCTCTTTTCCCACCTGGTTCCCTTCAGTTGGCTCTTTCAGATAGACATATGGATCTTTCTTTCACACTCATCCTAAAGCCTGCTCCCAGCGGGTGCTCAAAACCCTTTGCCATCAGCTGGGTTGGCATAGTGATGTGGTTGGTTCAGGTTCCTTATCTGACCCTACAGACTTGGGGTTTGAGTAGTTGTCAGCTGCACTCATGTCCAAGTGTGGTTTTGCCTGTGAGTTAGTGCCCACAAAAACCTGTGTTTCACTGGGAAGAAAAAGCCTGCACGTGTTGGTTGCCTAATAAGGGCTTTGGTGAGAATTGTGGCTTTAAACAAGGTGATACCACTCTGGTTCCATTAAAGACCAGGCCTTACCACAGAAGCACAACCACACCTTAATTAAGTGCTTTATGAGCTCTAGCAGGACTGGCATGAATGGATCAAATGCTGACACCATCCCCAGGCAAATCAAAGCAGCCCTGTGTCCCCACTGAGCACAACAGGAAAGGAGGGGGAATATATTCATCAGAAAAATATTTCTAAATAGAATAACTCCTATATCTTACACTTCCTAGAAAATATCAGGCATATAATCTCAATTATATTTTTGAACCCTATGATCAGACAAAGGTACCAAAAAAGAAAGTTAAATAATACCAACTGACTGCTATAGTGTCTCAGTAAAATGATTTCAACTCACTTCCTATATCATCCTTGCGAATTAAGAGTTATTAGGCTCTTATTGCTGCCTAATTTGGTTTGCAAGTCTTTTTACATCATTGAAACTGACACTCACCTTCCTATTCCCCCAATTTTTGCCAAGTGGCTTTAGGGATTATATTTCAACTCCCTTGTTATACAAATTAAAGAAATTGATGTTCAGAGAGACTATGTAACATGCTCAAGGTTAACAGCAAGTTGAGGTCAGAGCAAAGACTAGAAGTCAGGTCTCCTGATTCCTCTTTCTGCTTGTGGTGGCATACTGTGAACCTGGCTGTCTTGGACCTCTAAATATTAGGCATTGGTATGATTCTGAACATCCAAAATAGCAAACTGTCCTCAGAAATGCTACCTACTCATTCTGTGGGAGGCTGAGTGACAAGCATGGTCACAAAATCCAAGGTGACTCCTTGCTCCTAGGAAAATGGCACCTTGTAGAACACACACACTGAACTCCATACATGTCCCACAATGCGATAACTGTGATACCTCTGGATGGTGGCACCTGAGACATGTGTGCTGTGGTCTTCAAATAAGGATTGGCAGACAACCACAGCTGTGCCTTCTTAGAGACTTGCCTGGACCACTGGCCACACCAGCAACACTTCCTGACATAATTGTTGATACAATCCAACATACATTGCACACCCAACCTGGCTCCTCTTTCAAGAGTCAGGAGTCACCCTGCATTAATACCATCCCTTTACACACCAGAAGGAAATATGTGGGGACTTTGGCATCCAAGTCTGATGTCTAATATGCTAGCTTTCCCTAAAAGGCAGGAGTCCTCTCGCAAGGAACCATAACACTTGTTAAGCCACCTCATTCCAATCTGATATCAAATTCTGTGTTAGTCATGTTTTTTTCTTTTTCTTTTTCACCGTAGCTATTTTCATACATTTTTTGGTACTTACTTCAAAGCACTGTCTTACAGCTGAAAAGTGAGCCCATAACTTCTACCTACACTCAGCTTTGTGGAAATAACATTCTAGTATTTGAGTTTTTCAAGTACTGAATATTGTAGGTTTCTAAATGAATGGGTAACCAGTTTGGTAGCTAACACTAGTGATCATTTTCAATGTCTCTCTGAGAAGAGTGGCAAGTGGACTAAACCTGCCTTTGGTAAGATTAGATCTTTCTAGAAACTTCTTATTACGGGAACCTCTGGTTTCCTCAAAGCTGTGTTTAATTCAGCAGGAAAGGATCACCTTTGCCAAGAAACAGGTTTCATGGATATATGGCAAGTATTTAGTGGAACCTCAGTTCCCATATTGTAAAATGGGAATAATAACATGTACAAGCAACAATGAATTAAAAATCTCTAATGGAATTCCTGTGTAAGAATAAAAAACAAAGAATACTGACATGGACATTTTAGGAAAAAGATAGAGTTCATTTTTCACTCAAGCATGTAGAAAGGTAGTCCAATATCACTTTGAGCTTAAGGAACCTGATACACTTAATATACACATCTTGGATAGTCTGTCATCCAATAGCTCCTCCCAACGACTATTTTCTATTGATTATTTTTTGAGAATGGCAGGGCTCTATTTTTAGGGGAGGACGCTGGCAGTTAGGGTGGCATTTCAATATCATATCCATTTTTCACAGCAAAGACCACCAATGGTCAGCACATGCGGGATTCAAAGAAGTCAAGAACTTTCTTTGGAAATAGCCTCTGGACATTAAATTTCCTGGTAAAAACTTAAGGGAAAGTATTTTTTTTTTTTTTTTGGCAGCTGGGCTGGAACAAGCATTGTCCTTCTTTAAGTAACCCCCCCCCCAAAAAAAAAACACAACAAATTATGACTATATCACCTTTGTGGCATAACCTGGAAGTTGTGTGTCCAAGCCAACTGGGCCTTTGGTCTTTCCCCAGGGCAGGGGGACCTGACTCTGCAACCTTTGTTGGCAGAGCCTGTGCTGTCCTGAATCTTATCAACTAACTTCATCTTTAGAAAATGGAACTTGGATGTTGAATGCAATGGGCTCTGTCTATTGGGAATGAAGCAAGCATCTGAATATCCAACAGTGGTTACCAGAACATCTCAAAAGATGATCTAAGAAGCACAAAGTTGAACATATGCATGAGAACTATTGGAGCCAGGGGGGTGACTTCAGTGGGAGCTCCAAGGAACAAATAAGAGATGTAAGACACCGGACTCTTCAAGGGGGATGGGAAGCAAGGGCTATTTGCTGCAAAAATAAAAAACCAGGGATATAGAACATTCTATAGCCATATCACCCAGTTATGCCATGGGCTCTGGGGATAAGATATTACCCTCAGATTAAATGAGTCAGGACTGAAATAAGATTCTCACCCATAAAAAAGACATTTGTAATAGACTCAAGGACACTCTTAAAACAGCAGCTGAACCTATTGTAATTGTCCCTTTTTTAAACATTGCAAAGCAAAAAAAGATGTAACTACCTATAGCATACTTATTGATATTTCCAATGATGATATTTCATTCCAAAAATAAAAACTAAGAAAACACTCTGTTTTAACAGTGAAGAATTCTTCAAAATTCTCAAACTTTCATCCCAAGGATTGCCAGTCTTTTTAAAAATAAACTGAATCTAGAACCCCCTTGAAGTTATTGGTGGTGTCTGGTGAAAACTGTCCATTTATAGAATGAGCCATTATTTAAACACCTGGTTGTGTTCATGGCTCTTCCCACAGAAGGCTGTGAACAGAAGGCCCAACAAATAGGTGGAGTTAAGAATATCTCTTCCAAACTACACACTCACCCAAGCTAGGGTTTTCCAAGCAAGTACACCCCCCCCCACTGTTGGTTTAGATCAACTTACCCCCATTGTAACCACCCAAGGAATATAATCTTCCCCATGTCTAGTGAAAAGGAAGCCAAACCTGGGAATCTGTGGGGACCCCATGTTAACTCACGTGTCTTCTGTGAAACTTTTCCCAGTAATAATGTTCTTCCCTTGGGGTACATAGTCCCAGTATTCTTCCACAATCCCAATGTGGTATGTTCTGGTAACTGCACCAGACAGCCCAGACACACACAGGAATGTGATGAGAAGGATGCAGTCAGCCTGCTGCTTCCAAGGCATTTGTGGATATAAGTCGGTCAAGAAGCCTGTGCAGGAGGCAACCCTGCCGGTCCCTCCCCCTCACTTGAAGTTAGTTATAAGTGAGCAGTGGACACAGCCCAGCTCCTCCCCCTTAGGTAGCTTGGGGCTGGGACAGAATCTGACAACTCGTATAAGCAGAGCAAGCTGGATGGGGGAGTTGCTACGATGACAAAACCTTTGCCAGTCATCCAAGAAATGTGTAACTGGCTTATTTATTTAGTGCCTAAGCCAAACATGCCTTTTTCTGTAGGTTTTGGTACTCTTCTCTGACATTTAATCATTCATCATTACCAGGAATGGTAGCACACCTAGTTGGGTTAATAAGTTTCCTTGCCTTCTTCCTCTTTTTTTTCCTCTACACCTATTATAGGAACAAAATAAAATTTTAACACTGGGCTGGCCTGAGGGGAGCATCAGGTAGTACCTCAAACACTAAAGAAGGCTTCATCTCTGTGGGTAGCACAGGGGGCATGATGCAATCATCCTCCACCATCTCCAACTTGTTTTATAAGGATATGTGAAACAATCAACTCTCATCATAAAGTTCATAACAACATTGTAAAACCTCGCTAATTTTTCATTTACTTATGAACCATCTGCACCAAATTCAAATCCCACCAGCAAGAATTAGGAGTTCAATCACCTGCTTCAGCCAAAAGTCTAAAGGTTATCACCCCCAACAGTGAGCTGCCTTCCTGAGGATGTGTGAGAATGATACTTCAGGCACATGAAGACAAAATTCAGTAGCAGGTCTTTAGGTCAAAAAGGTGAAGGGAGTGCTGATTCTTTTGTGTGCTCTACTTTGTGACTTAGAATCTCAGTATTTGAAGAGACCTCATCCAACCCTGGAGGAGAGTCCTAGACTAGATTGGCTCTTGAGGCTGTAGATGTGGAATGGAGATAGTCTCTTGGCTGGGATTCAAGGCCTGACAGACCTGTGTTTGAAATTCAGCCCCACCACTTACTGACTTAGTGGCATGAAAAAAAAATCACTCTCTAAGCCTGGATCTGTAAAACAAGGATGGAAGGATTGTTAAGTAGATTTAAAGAATGACATAGGAGCAAATCCACCATAGATAACCTTGGGTTTTATTATATCTTTTTAGATATAATACCAAAGACACAGTACATGAAAGTAATAATTGATAAGTTGGACTTCAAAAATTTTTTTTTCTTTTTTGTTCGGTGAAAGACACTGTGAAGGGAATGAGAAAGAAAGTCACAGACTGGGAGAAAATATTTGAAAAATACACATCTGGTAAAAGACTGTTACCTAAAACAACAATAATGAAACAACCTGATTTATAAAACTCATCACCATAAAACAAACAACCCAATTAAAAAATGGGCAAAGGAACTGAATAGACACTTCTCCAAAGAGGGCATACAGATGGCCAATGGACATAAAAAGATGCTCAATGTCACTAATCATCAGAGAAATGCAAATTAAAACCACAGTTACATATCACCTCACACCTGTCAGAATGTTATGATGAACAAATCAAAAAACAAGTGCTGGTGAGGATGTGGAGAAAGGGGAACTCTTTTGCACTGTTGGTGGGACTGCAGACTGGTGCAGCCACTGTGGAAAGCAGTACAGAGATACCTCAAAAAATTAAAAATGGATCTGCCTTTTGACCCAGTGATTCCACTTCTGGGAATATATCCAAAGGAATACAAAACACTAATTTGAGAGAACATAAGCACCCCTATGTTCATTGTAGTGTTATTTACAATCATCAAGATATGGTAGCAGCCCAAGTGTCCATCAGTAGAGGAGTGGATAAAACTATTGGACATTTACACAATGGAATTCTACTTGGCTGTATAAAATAAGAAAATTTTACCCTTTGCAATAGTACAGAGGGACCTAGAGAACATTATGCTAAGTGAAATAAGCCAGAGAAAGAAAAAGTACCACATGATTTCACTCATATATGGAATCTAATGAACAAACTGAACTAACAAGGAAAAGAGAGACTGAGTCATAGATAGAAACCAGGGTGACAGCTAAGGGGGATGATTAAGGGGTGGAGGTACTGAGAAAAAAGGGAAAAGGACTCATGGACATGGACAACAGTGTAGTGATTGCAGTGGGGAGGCAGTATAAGGGGACTAAATGGTAATGGGAAAAATACAATAAATTAATTAAAATATTTTTAAAAAATGAACAAAAGACCTCAACAGACACCTCATCAAAGAAGATAGACAAATGAAAATAAACATATGAAGAGATGCTCCACATCATAAGTCATCATGGACATGCAATTAAAACAACAATGTGATACCACTACACACTTATTAGAATGGTAAAAAATCTGACAACAATAAATGTTGGTGAGCATGTGAAGCAACAGGAATTCTCACTGATGGTGGGAATGCAAAGTGGTACAGCCATGTTGGAAGACAGTTTGGCGGTTTCTTACAAAACTAAAGATATAGCGCACACCTGAGATATTTTGACAATTTATTTTTAGTTATACCTCAATAAAACTTAAATTAAAAAAACAAAATACATTTTTACCATATGCTACATGAATCATTTTCATTGGTATTTATCCAAAGAACTTGAAAACCTAGCCTACATAAAATCCTACATCCAGATGTTTATAGCAGGCAGCTTTATTCATAATTACCAAAACTTGCAAGCAACCAAGACGTCTTTCAGTAGATTAATGAGTAAATGAACTGTGGTACAATCAGACAATGGAATATTATTTTGCACTAAAAGGAAAGGAGCCATAAAGGAACACATAAAGGAGCCTTAAATGCATATTACCAAGTAAAAGAAGCCAATCTGAAAATCTACATACTGTATGATTCCAACTAAATGACATGATGAAAAAGATAAAACCATGGAGATAGGGAAAAGATCATTGGTTGCAAGAGGGGTTTTAAGGCAGTGAAGCTACTCTGTATGGTACTACAATGGTAGGTACGTGACATTATACATTTGTCCAAACCCATAAAATGTGCAACACCAACAGTGAATCCTAACATAAACTACGGACTCTGGGTGACAATGATCCCAGATCAATGTAGGTTCATCAAACACAACAACTGTGCCACTCTGGTCAGAGATTTTAGTAATGGAGAGGCCAAGCATATGTGGGGGCAAGAGGTACAGGGGAAAACTTTGTACTTTCTGTTCAACATTGCTGGCAAGTCAAAACTGCTCTAAAATAATAAAAACCTATTTTAAAAAAAGAAAAAGATTTTAAAAGGTGATGTCTGTCTGCCTACCATAGCCCCCAGCACATAGTAGGTATGCAATAAATGTTAAAGTCCTCTCCCATATTCACCCTCTGGGAGAGACTGTACCTCAGCCCATGTGATGACAGACCTGCATTTCCATCAACATTCATTGGCTTTCTTCCCCAGAGTCCCATCCACCATGCCTTCCACCCATCTCAAGTAAGAGAGTTTTTTAAAAAAATCTTTAATTACTTTATTGGGGTTTTGTTGGCTAGTAAATTATATAGGTGTCAAGGGTACAATCCTATAGTACATCATCTGTGTGTTGCATTGAGTGTTCACCATCCAAAGACTAGTTGGAGACTGCAGATATGTTGTAGCATGAGTGTAGAGTTAATGCTCATCTTAGCTCATAAAATACACACTGTGTGTCCTGTTTCCTAGCCAGGCTCTTACCATCTTTGACTTATTGATTTATTTTTATGTCAGGATACTTGTAGAGCAATTCCATAGCACATTTCTCATTAACTCAAAACTACTCTTCGGTCTGAGTTGGGACATTTTGCATGAGTTTGTCACTTTAACAGCCACTGTAGAGGAAGGATTCCCAAGGCAAACCTGGGCATGGACTCCAAAGAAGTAGGGCTTTAGGAGTTGTTGGAATTTGGAAATGTCTTGGACCAATTGCTTCTTGTTCATACCCCAGAGAAGCAGATTATTAGGGGCCATTGGAAGGGATTCCAACATGTCCCTTCGGCCCAGCCCATACATCCCTGACAGCCCAGGTAAAGCCCTAATCATTACAGAACCTTGAGAACACACATCATGCCATTATCCTGCCTCATTCCTCCATTTCTCATCCCAACCCTCCACCCACTCCATCTCTCACCTGCACTAAATTCCTTCTCATCCTCCCAAAATCCTCCCAAATCCTCTTCCTCTCTGAAGCCTTCCTTGGTTCCTGCCACACTCACCACACCTTTCCTCCCTTGTGCTTCCTCTGGACTTGGCATGCATGTTTACCTCCTTTTGTACTATTGTTTGCTTACACGTTGGCCTCCCGTACTAGACTCTAAAGTCCTTGAGAACAGTGTCCAGCTGACCAGCCCTCAACACCTCCCTTCTGCTTCACCTGAGGCCCCAGCACTTTATTAAAAGGACCTGCAGCTCAGGGACTTCTCCACTTCTGCTTGCCACCCTTGCCATAGTCTCTGGACTCTCACCTTTCCAGAAGCTTCACCAGAACCAATCATTTTGGACCATTGACTTGCCTGGGATGGGGTTTGGGCCTCTCCTCTTCCTTCCCTTCCTTCTCTCATGCCTACCTCAGCACCAAGCTCTGAGGTCTGAAAGCCAGTCCTGCCTCACCCTCATATGCAGGTCTGGTGCTTGGGCCATTTCTTGTCTGGACTGGGAAATTTAAAAAGCATTTTGTTCATCTCTGTCTCCTCAGTGGTTGGCACAGGACCAGTAATTAGAAGCAGGCACTGAGGAAAAAACAATACTAATAACTATAGCATTTACAGGATATCAGCCAGTATACTAACTGCTTTACATACACTCTGTCTTACTCATTGCAACCATAATGCTCTATGAGGTAAATATTCGTGTCCTTGTTTAGTAGATAGGAAACAAAGTTTGGAAGGGTTAATAATTTGCCTAAGGACACACAGCTAGAAAATAGCAGAGCCAGAATTCAAGCCTTGGTCTGTCTGATTTGGAAGCCTATACTCCAGACTACCATACTTAATAGATATTACTGGAACTGGATTAAATTGAATACCAAGGCCAGGTCAGGAGACCCTTTCAAGGAAGGGAACATTGGCAATATACAATAATTTTCTTTGAGCATAAACATAATGTAGGCATTTAAAAGGAACAGAATGTAGAATGCATATGGGCAAACACTTCACCAAACAAAAGTCCAGTGATGAAATAATTCATTCAAACATTTGAAAATATTTGCCGAGCATCTATTTATCTTGTTAACTGTTCTAGTCAGCTAGAAATAAGACACACATGGTCCCTGTCTGCAGACTGTTTATATTCTAGTGAGGAAAATAGATTGTCAACAATAAACAAGTTCTAAAATGTTAACTAATGATATTAACTAAATATCATGATGAGATTGGCGGAGTTCAGGTTAAATCCAATGCTAATGGGGAGAACGTCAGGATGACACCAGGAGGTATCTGAGGAGTTTGGGGAGGTGGCCCCACAGGTTGTGTTGAAGCAAGCTCATATTTTATAGAGAGGAATAGAACATAGTGAAGTCCATCCCTAGAAGCCCCACCTACTGCTATCATCAAAGAAAAAACAAACAAAGCAAAGTTAGCTGAAGAGACACTTTGAGTTCTGTGAGGAAAGTTAACGGGCCATATCCCTGTCCAGTGGGGACTTCCACTTTCAGGCCTTCACTTGTTCCTCTCTTGGGGAAGGGCTTCATGATGTCTCACTTCCCACATGCCTGAGGCAAGCCCTGGTGCCAGAGGCCTAAGAAAAGCCCGCCTTCAATCACAGCTGCAGTGAAAAGAAGAGCATAGGAAATGGGCTTCCCTTCACTCTCTCCTCAAACTCCTCCATCTTCCCCTCCTTCCACACAGATCAAGACAGTCCAGGGCGGGGGGTTCTCCCTAAGCCTTGAAACTTGTTTTGTAATGATGTTGACTGTGATATCATTCATTTTTTACTGGTGGAGAAAGCTCCATTACCATCCATTACCATGACCAGAAACTGAGAGTTCTTTTGTCTGAGGCCACAGGGTTTCAGAGTGATGTCTGTGTAAAGTCAGTTGGCAAATCAGGATGCTATATAGGATTGGTTGGTTGACGGTCAATCCAGACTCTAGATACCCCACTTCTTTGGAGATGGAAGAACCTCTCTCCCTTCTCCCACCCTTCTGTGGTTCTCCCAGTAATGGCTCAGTAGGGCTGAGCCATTTACAGGAAGCCATTAATACACTCCCTAGTGACCTGGACCTATGGAATGCAGAGAAGCAGGGCAGGGCACTCTGGAAGGGGATTACCTACTCCCCAACTTCTTCTCTGAGAAGGTACCAGGCTACTCAGGGATTTTTATTAAAAGTCCTACCTGAGGAGTGAAGCCTTCAGGAAACCCTGTTATATGGCATCAAAAACTCTGCTTAACTGTAGCAAATTTCTGGATGTGGGTGGCTGTAGGAAATGAATTCAAGAAAAAGGGCCCTGGCTCCAGGTGGGGCCTGCCTTAGCTGAGACCTGCCTGGGACATAGATTCCCAGGAGAAATGCTTGTGACGATCAAAGCACCTGGTGATTCTGCAGAGAAGGTCTTTATAGGTAGCGCTTCAATTCACAGGTTTGGGCACGTTGGCATATGTGGTGTGGATTCTGGAGCATGCCAAGTCTCCCTGTTCTGGCCTGATTGCTGATGCCTGAATGCCACACTCAGAACTTCCTGATTTGGGCTTATGACTAACCTTATAAAAATGCAAATATCTCATATTATTTGTCTCATTAGTTGAGGTTGTCTTCAATGAATGAGTTTATTAGGTCCTTTCCCATGAATAGGTTTAGGTTGAGGGGAGGAGGTGGGGAACATGGGTACCTGGTCTTCCAGGAAGAGGTCCAGTAAAGCTCTGCTACAAGTTAGAAAGAACCCAAGTGACCACCTGGTTCAGAAGCCCCAACTCACCTACCTGTGTTTTTAGTCTAAAATAGTGTCTAATACAAAAATCTTAATTTTATTTCCTTTAAGAAGGATATGAGCCCTCCATTTTATCATAGACCTCACCACTCCTCACTGTCTCAAATCTGTCTGTTTCATTTGTTCAAGACATGGTCCAAAGGTACATACATTTGTGACCAGTGAATTCTAGTCCAATATTCCACTCAATGCCAAAGTCCCTTCAGCAACATCATGCATTCTTTGTTTATTCTTTTGTTCATATATTCATTAAAAATATTCACTGAACATCTACTACATGCAGGTTTATAAGCACATGCAATTTAAGAGGAGTAAGAGTCCTTGGAGATGTTCTAGTCTTACCACTTTATTTCACAGGTGATCCATCTGAGGCCTAAGAGCTGTGTGATTTGAGCACCAGCACAAAGCTGCTCTGAGGCACAGCTGCACTTAGTGAGGAGCTGGGTGACCAGATGTGGTTATCTCACCTGAGACTGTCAAGTACCTCAATGAAATCCAATTATACTATGATCATAGTGCTCCCCAGTGTGCCTAGTTCAGTGATTCTCAAAGTCCAGGGCCCTCTGGGTCCCCAAGATATTTTCAGGTGATCTGTGAGGTCAAAACCATTTTCCTAATGATACAGAACTATTATTTGCTTTCATCACTTTTATTCTATTGTAAATGTATATTGAAATTTTCTGGAGGTACATGATGTATGACATCACAACAGATTAAAGGCAGAAGCAGACATGAGAATATTAAAACTATCATTGAGTCATTGGCATAACTGTATAACTATTGCACTGTTCTTACTAAATATATTTTTGAAAAAATATTTTTATTTAAACAATGTTATTTACATTAACATGTGATGGTTTTATGTTAACATTTGTTCTTTTTAAATGAATTTATAGTTTCTAAATTTCTCATTTTTAATTTTAATGTGGTAAATATCAGTAGACACAATCAATAAAGTACAGCTTTTTAGGGTCAGCAATAATTTTTACCAGTATAAAGAGGTCCTGAGTTCAGAAGTTTAAGAACTTCTGATCTATTTTGATAAACCTAGAAAAGGTAAATTAAACCACTTAAATTTTTTCAGTAAGCATATTATCATACATAAGTTGTACAATTTTTTAAACAAAGAAAAACATGAATGGGCATATATTTTTGTTTCTTAGAAATTGAAGGAGGACCCTGCAATGTGTCAGGCTCTGTGACTTCTTCAAGTATGCCAAGGCTCAGCCTGACTCCAGCTATTCCACCACCCAAGACTGGGAGGAGTAACCCTTGCCTTGTGGTTATCCATGTACAATATTAGGGCTGATGGCATCTGGATTAACATCTCAACCCCCGAACTTGTTCCTCCTATTTCCATCACAGTGATGGGTCACATCATCACCAGGAACCTCTTTACTGCATATGTCATAGTTGAGACAGTCATTATCTTGTGCTTGGAGTTGGCCCTCATGTCTTCACTGCTCTCAGGACCTCTCTTGTCCCCAGCATGGTAGCTCTACTCTGTTCCACGTGAATCTGATTATAAGCCACCTTGCTCAACCTTTTTTGTGACCTAAAAGGCCCTTAGTAATTAGCCCTTGACCAGCCTCCTGCCTCCCACACAGCTTATGAATTTTATCCTCCTCTGTGGAAATTTCTTTATGTCTCCAAACCCACCATGCCCGGTGGGGCCCCAGGGCCTTTCATTGCAGGATTTGGAGTTCCCCTCTCTGGGATGTCTTTCCTTCCTGCTTTTCTCCCTGACAAATTCCAAATCTAAAGTGTCTGCTCAAGAACTCTCTTCTGCTGGAGGAAACCCAGCTCCTGGAAAGGAAAGGTACAGGGTTAAACACAAATAAATGAATGAATTATTTTTGGTTAAAAAAATCATTTTATGGCGTCTGTTAAATTCTCCTGATTTATCAAGTATAGCATAATGAACAGAATTGATAATTCATTGTACACTCTGTAGGGTATAGACAGTGGGCTGGAATGAGTATTCACTGAACCTCAGAATGAGAGAGAGAGAGAGAGAGAGAGAGAGAGAGAGAGAGAGAGAGAGACTGATTTTTTGTTCCACTTGTTTATGCATTTATTGGTTGATTCTTGCATGTGCCCTGACTAGCAATCAAACCTGCAACCTTGGCATATCAGATGACACTTTAACCAACTCAGCTACCTGGCAAGGGCTTACATATATCTTAAATATCAACTGTTACCTTGGCTTTTTCTTATTTCTCCTCAAAATAGAATCATAGGGTGTGATCTAGATAAATTGGTTTCTGGTTAATGGTTCTGTCACTTCAAGGTTAATAATAAACTTACAAAGCTGTGTCTAGTATAAATAAAGCATGGATATTATACTCTTACCTATCACTTTCTCATTAAAAACAGTACTTTTTAATAATATTAATTCTGGTAGCATCTTTCTTTCTTACAGTGTCAACACAAAATGGGGTAGGCAGTCATGGAATCCTTTGCCTGATTAAAATAACTTGTGATCCCTATTCCTTATTAATAGAGGAAACTTTATAGAAGAAGATAATTTGTTGAAATAACCCCTGTTAAGCATCTAAAAGAGGGTTTGTCACATGGTAGTGGAAAATAAATGCTATTTTTTTCCCTTCTACCATTAGTCAAATTCAACAAGGTTAAAAATAAGTCCAGAGTTTTCAGCATAGTATGTAAAGCCCTGATGATCTGAACCCTGTCCACACCTGAAGCCTGCTGCTTTCCCAGGAAACTCTCTGTTCCAGCAGTATAGCCTGCCAGTGCTCCCTTGGTACACATGCCATGCTGCCTCTCACCTCTGCTTTACTCACTCCATTCCTCTTCTGGGAATGTCTTGGCACCATCCTAACTCCTTCTGTCCTGATGGGTTCAGAGCAGTTATCACCTTCTCTGGCAACACCTCTGGTCCTTCCCAAATTCAGTTAGCTGCTCTACTTTGAAGGTCCTGTAGAACCTCAGATTGACTTCTATCAGAGCCATATGATCTTGGGCAAGGACCTCTCTTCTCTCACTTTCCTAATATGTAAAACTATAATTATAGCTTCAACCTTACAGGGTTATCAGGATAATCACTTGAGATTTGTCTAGTGCTTAGAATAGTGCCTTGAATGTATGAGTCATCCCCTACATGCTACCTACTATATTAATTTTGATATACTTACAACATTGAAAATATCTGTGCAGTTATCTGGGTATCAATGACTTTGTCTTTTTTTCTCTGTCTCCAAGAACATAGCAGAACTCCTGGTTGCTAGCAAGTGCTCTATAAATTGAGCTAACTATTGATATAACTCAAAATTCTATCATCTACTAATATACAAGGTCTGTCTGGAAAAAGTCCAACCCTTGTTAATATAATGAGAATAGTTTATGTGCCATCGATTTAACCTGGCTGCCAAGGAGAGTGGACTGGAATGCACATGCAAGAACAATGACAACTTCACTGTACTAGTCAGTAGGGGCAGTAGACAGCCCGACTTAGCATGTGTACTGTGTGGCTACCACATTCAAAATGACTGAGTGGGTAGAGCAACATCTGTATCAAATTTTCCATTAAACTTGAATATTGCTTCATAGAAAGTATTGCAATGATTCAGAAGGCTGACAGCTGTGGGCAACTAGTGACTTGCAGCTTCATCACAACAAAGTGCCAGCTCATACATCATCTCTAGAATTTTTTGGTGAAACATCAAATCACTCAGGTGACTCAGTGCCCCTCTACAGTCTACGTTGGTGCCCTGCAACTTCTGGCTTTTCCCAAAACAAAAGCACCTTTGAAAAGGAAAAGATTTCAGATCACAGATGAAATTCAGGAAAAAATGACGGAGCAGCTGATGGCAATTGGGAGAACTGAGTGAGGTCCCAAGGTGCCTACTTTGAAGGGGACTGAGGCATCATTGTCCTATGTACCAAGTTTCTTGTATCTTATTCAATTAATGTCTCTATGTTTCGTATTACATTGCTGGATACCTTCTGGACAGACCTTGTACATACATAGCTTTACATTGTAGTAGTCAGCACAGAACAGTATTCCACATTCTTCATGTGTCCTTCATATCATTTATACTTATGCCATTTTAATAGCTACATACATGTTTATTCATTTCCCCTTATATTTTTATAATTAATTTGGTATAGATATCTTTGGCATTAAAAAAGAAATGTTTCCTGTGGCAGCAAGGAATTATTTGGTCAAAACTTTTAAACCTTTTTACAGCCCTTGAAAGAGATCACTACACTGATCTCAAAAGAGAACAGGCTACTACTACACAATTCCTCATAAACCTATTTCTCCCCCAGACTTGTCATCATTGGATTTTATCACTGTTTTTATTACTTTAATGGGAATATAATAGTACCTTCAAGTTGTTCTTATTTGACTGTTTTTAATTACTAACAAGGATAAGCATTTTATCACATAAGATACTATATTTTTTCATCAGCAACAAAACATCTATTCATTTTTTTAATACACTCAAGGGTGAATTCAAATAGTAGCATTATATATTTCTACTGTCCTTATACTTCTTCAGATACAAATTTTTCCTGAACTATTCACTTTTTATAATTATTTACAGCATTTTATGCTGCCATAGACTTTTGTACATGAATGGTACCTCTGGAACTGGGCAACATGGTCACAGTGACATTCAAGCTGTCCCATGACTGCCTTTAGTAGTATTCAATATGCAGATTTGTTTACTTCAAGCTCCCTTCTAAACAGGTTTTAAACAATTCTATTTAAATTGTTTAAATAGAATTTAGGTTACTCACAAAGCACTAGAGAATTTTGTGGTTTAAATATATATCCTACACAACTTAGCTGAACAATTTTATGTTCAATTTTAGATTTTTAGACATTATAATTCATGTAGTTAATATTTGATTGCTTAGAATAATAACAAAATAAATGTAGTTTATTTATGGACAAAGTTAAATTGTAAAAAGAGTAAAATATTTTAAAATGATAAATAAGATCAAACATAAAATAGGAGGTGTTGTTGAAGTTTATGTTCAGTAAATTCTTTCATCTCTTAGGTGTCTAATGTATTAGAATAACAGGTGTCACAGGTAGAAGAGGAGAACATGTCCATTACTTTTTGCTATTTAAGAGGTGGTGATTTACATCGTACCAATATACTATATTTCTTACATAATAGTGTTTATATTATATTGGAGCTTATACTCATGAGAAATAAATACTTGACATTATATACTTTTCAAAGGTTTTTAAATGTCAGGGAATCTTTTTGTTAAGATATTAAAAGAATAAAAAAGTTATAAATAAAAATATTTAACAAAATGCAGCACAAAAGAGATAATGACATGAACAGTATGAAAGAGCAGTTGGAATAGACAGATAAGGTCTCATATATATCTAGCATAAGATTCAGAAGGGAAAAAAATAAGAACATTTTCAGAACTTATGAAAGACACAAAGTCACAGACAAAAGGCATGACATAAAGAATTTTTAAAAATCTATCTTTTGGCATATTTTATTTAAACCACAAAACATCGAAGAGATAAAAGAAACTTCTAAAAGTATTCAGAGAGAACACAGAGATCACTACAAACAAATGGAAGACTGACAACATACTTTCCAATTGCAACAACACAGGCTAGGAAGATAATAGCTTCAAATTACTGAGAGAAAATTTATGGTCAACCTAGAATACTAACCCCTGCTAAATTATCATACAAGGATAAAGTTAATACATTTTCAGACCAATAAGAACTACTAAAGTGTTCTAGGACTAAGTGTCCTTCAGCAATGAATAAATTGAATCCAGATGAAAGGAATGAGATGTAAGAATAAAAATTAAGGAAGAAAAGAATAAATGTTTTGATTGAATAAAATAATAATAAAAATTTTGGGATATATATTTTAAAATATGGCACTAAAACACAGTTAAACAATATAAAATGGGAGGAAGAGAACAGTTAAAGCTACTTAGTGTCCTTATATTGTTCAAGAAAAAGAGAGATTTGGATAACTGTAGAATTTGTTTAGTATGCATACTAAATTTTAAGGGTAACCACTAAAAGAATAGACATATTAGGAGAAATAGAGGAGGGAAATGAAATAAAGAAAGCTTGAGAGGACTTCTAGCCAAGATGGAGGCACAGGTAGATACACTTTGCCTCTTTGCACAACCAAAAGAAGGACAACAACAAATATAAAAACAAAATGGAACCAGAACTGCCAGAAAGTTGTACTGTATGGAAGTCCAACCACCAAGGTGTTAAAGAAGAAACATTCATCTAGACTTGTAGGAGGGGTGGAGACAGGAAGCTGGGGCAAGAGAACGCATGACAAGGCTGTGGCTGAAGGACTGGGGCAGGTGAGGTGGAGGCTGGTGGTCCCACATTTGCTTGCAGAAAAACTGGGAGGAACAACTGGGGAGTGATATAGACCACCCAACCCAGGGTTCCAGCACAGGAAAAGAAAGCCTCAAAACCTCTGGTTGTAAAAAGCTGTGGGGGTTGCTGCTGTGGGAGAAACTCCCAAATTCACAGAAGAGCTTTTTGGAGAGACCCACAGGGTCCTAGAATGTACACAAACCCATCGACCTTGGTATCAGCATCAGAGGGCTCAATTTGATTGTGGGTAGCTGGAAAAATGACTGAAAACCAAGAGTCAAGCAAGCAGCATTGTTCCTTCTCTGACCCCTCCCCCACGTACAGCACCACCACACAGCAATGAGGGTTGCCCCACCCTGGCAAATACCTAAGGCTCCACCCCTTATAACACAACAGGTTTGCTGAGACAAAGAAATATGGCTCAAATGAAAAAACAGATCAAAACTCCAGAAAAAGAAATAAGTGAAGAGGAGATAGCCAACCTATCAGATGCAGAGTTCAAAACACTGGTAATCAAGATGCTCACAGAAATGGTTGAGTATGGTTGCAAAATAGAGGAAAAACTGAAGGCTATGCAAAGTGAAATAAAGCAAAATATACAGGGAACAACAGTGAAGGGAAGGAAACCAGGACTCTAATCAATGATTTGGACCAGGAGGAAGAAATAAACATTCAACCAGAACAGAATGAAGAAACAAGGATTTGGAAAAAAATGAGGAGAGGCTTAGGAACCTCTGGGACAACTCTAAATGTTCCAACATCTGAATCATAGGGGTGCCAGAAGGAGAAAAGGAAGAGCAAGAAATTGAAAACTTATTTGAACAAATAATGAAGGAAAACTTCCCCAATCTGGCAAAGGAAATAGACTTCCAGGAAGTCCAGGAAGCTCAGAGAGTCCCAAAGAAGTTGGACCCAAGGCAGCACACACCAAGGCACATCATAATTACGTTACCCAAGATTAAAGGTAAGGAGAGAAATTTAAAAGCAGCAAGAGAAAAGGAGACAGCTACCCACAAAGGAGTTCTCATAAGACCATCAGCTGATTTCTCGAAAGAAATCTTACAGGCAAGAAGGGGCTGGAAAGAAGTATTCAAAGTCATGAAAAGCAAGAACCTACAAACTAGAATATTCTGTCCAGGAAAGATATCATTTAGAAAAGGTAAATATTATTTTTAAAAAGGTAAGAGTTGTCAAAGATGTGAAGAAATTGGGATCCTTGTATATTGTTGGTGGGAAAATAAAATGGTACAGCTGTTATGGAAAACAGTATGGAGAATCCTCAAAAAAAAAAAAAAAAGAACTACCATTTGATCCAGCAATCCTACTTCTGGGTATTTATCCCCCAAAATTGAAATCAAGATCTCAAAGAGATATTAGCACACCCATGTTCATTACAGCCCTGTTCACAATAGCAAAAATGTGGATGAATGGATAAAGAAAATATTTTATATATATAAATAATAATAATAATATACACACACACAAAGGAATGTTATTCAGTCTTTTAAAAAAGGATATTTTGTAGTAATTGAGGACATGATGTAAAGTGAAATAAACCAATCACAGAAGGACAAATAATGCATGATACCACTTATATTAACTACCTAAAATAGTCAAACTCATAGAAACAAAAGGTAGAATGGTGGTTTTCAGGGACTAGGAGGAGAGGAAATGGGGAGATAGGAAGTTTCAATTACACAAGGTAGGCAAACTCTTATAGGTCTGCTGTACAACATTGTGCCTTTAGCCAACAATACTGTATTGCTCACTTGAAATGTTATTGAAGAAAATAGATCTCATGTTAAATGCTCTTACTACAATTTAATTGATAATAAAATAAAATAGAAAAACACAGGATATCGTTTCATGTTTATTAGGAAAACTATTATAATTTTTTAAGAATGGGAAATAACAAGTGTTGGTAAAGATGTGGAGAAATTGGAACTTGTGTGAATTGCTGGTTGGAAGGGGACATAAAATGACATGGCTGTTATGGAAACAGTTGATGGTTCCTTAAAGAGTTAAGTGTAGAATTACCCTACGATCCAGCAATTCTCCTTCTAGGTATACACACAAAAGAATTAAAACCAGGGACTTAGCAGCTTCTTAAACACCAGTGTTCACAGCAGCATCGTTCACAATAACCAAAAGGTGAAACAAGGCAAATATTCTTCAACAGGTGAATGGATAAACAAATGTGTTTTTACAAAAAATGAAATTTTTTCAGCCTTAAAAAGAAATAAAATTTGGATACATGCTACAATATTTATGAACCTTGAAAACATTATGCTAAGTGAAATAAGCCAGAGAAAAAGGATAAATACTGTATTACTCCAATTATATAAGGTACCTAAAATAAGCAAATTTGTAGAGACAGAACATATAACAGATGTTATGAGGGGGTGTGGGGAGGTGGGAGTAAGGAGTTGTTTCATAATGGGTACAGTTCCTACTGGGGAGGATGAAAGAGTTCTAGAAATACATAGTGGTGGCGGCTGCACAACAGTGTGAATTTACTTAATGCCACTGAATTGCATAATTGAAAATGGTAAAAAGGTACATTTTATGTGTATTTTATCACAAGTAAAACTTTTGACACATCGTCTGTATATTGCATTACACTTGAAACTATATAATTTTATTAACCAATATCACCCTGATAAATTAAATTAAAAATTAAAAAAATTTAAATAGAGGGCCACCCAATTATATTTGAAATTCATATAAACAGTGAATAATTTTTAGCATGAGTATGACCTAAGCAACATTTGGGACTTTCTTATACCAAGAGTCTTAATGGAGGTAAAGAAAAAGAAGTGAAGAGGGTTTCAAAGGTGTTTTAGGATGAAGAGCAGATAGAGTTGATGACCAGATGGAATGAGAACGTGCTGAGAGGGTAGAAGTGAACAGCACTGAGGCTTCTGTTTTGTAACACAGACGCTATTAAGGGAGCCACCACAACCATTCACTTCACTCAGTTATTCAACTGACCTGTGAACTTTGCCAGTGTTGTTGTAGGTGCTGTCCAGACCCCAGTAAGTAAGCGAGAAGTCCAGCGGGGGCTGTGGACATGTAAGGAGACAGTGATACTAGGTTATGACGAGTTCTATGATGAGGGTGCATCTGCTGCCAGGCGAGCATATTCCAGAGACACCCAGACAGATCAGAAGGCAGCTAGCTCGCTGGAATCTGGAATGGGGAAGAGGCATCATCAGGAGAGTTTGGAAGAGAACAGGGGGCAGTCCTGGCCCCCTGAACTGTCACCTGGGGTGGCCCTGTAGACCATGAGGAATTTTAGTTTATTTCTGTCTCCCAAAGCTCTGTGTCCCTCTAAGAGGAACTTCGCAGGTCCCAAACCCAGCAGAACCTGCTGCCAGCAGATTCAGATATGATCTTGCTAATGGGAATGACTTCCATCTGCCCTACTGCTTTCCTGGAACAATGATTTGAAGATAAAATATAAAGCATAAAATATGTTGCTAGGGCAGCCAGTGAAGCTGGGGAAATGGGCAGCTTTTAAATCGGGTTGATGCCTTGGCTTCGCTTCCAAGCTCACTAAGCTGGCTGGCCCCTTCCTGCCTCATTTACCCTGTGCAACCATAAATTATTACTTCATTAGGCACATGGTAGCACCACTAAAATTATATTTGCAAAATGCTCCTTTAAAGGACTGGGACTAGCTCAAGAGGAATGAGTCATCAAGATTAAAGAAAAGTCATTTCTAAAATCCTAGCATTTCTTTGGAAAACCCCTCAGGCTGCTCACTGAGAAATTAAACTGCCCTGTTAGCCTGCTAGATTCTTGGTAACTTTCTGAGTCTAGAGACACTATTGCTTCTCATTTTCTTGTGGATCTTTCCAAATTCACAAGGGTGAATTTCCCATCAGGTTTGGTGGAGATTTAGAGATGTCTGGGTGGTAAGTCAGCCTACATCTTTGGGTGGGGCAGGTAACCTGAATATATGCTGCACCTTGATGTCAATCCAAGTGAGTGTGACTGTACCTTATTATGGCATGAGCAAAGGAGGCATGGAGGCAGAGCCTGAGTGCAGCAAGATGGATGAACAGAAGGGGCTGCAGATAGGGGATTTTTAGGACAGTGAAATTATTCTGAATGATACCATAATGGGGGGTACATGTGTGTATTGTGGGCTTATGTCTTATACACCAGAATGGACCCTAATATAATCTGTGGACTATTTTAAAAATAATGTCAGTATTGGCTCATTGCTTGTGACAAATGCATCACACTAATGAAAGATGTTGGTAATAAGAGAAACAGGGTCAGGAGTGAGGGGTATATGGGAATTCTCTATACTTTCCGCTCAATGTCACTGTAAATGTAAAAGTGCTCAAGAAATAAAGTCTACTATTTTTTTTAAAAGCCAGGGGGTTAAGGGATGGAGAGGGCTGCAGAGTTTTCCCAGGGTAGGAGTGTGGTGCAGGCAGGACAGGGAAGGGTTGGACTAATTCATAAATGGGTGAGGTCCAAGCCAGCAAGACTGTAAGCACTTAGAAGGGAGGGACTGTTCGATTAATCTCTGTGCGCAGTGTATTGTAATGTGTTCGCTGTGTATCAGATAGGTCCATCCAATTAGGGAATAGAAACAATTCTAAATCATTCAACAGGGGGGATTTAATATCAAGCATTGGCTACACAAAAGATGAAAAGAGCTTAGAAGTCAGACACGAGACAGAAGGCACTTGCTACTGCTGTCATGGCAGGTGCCATTTACACTAATGTTGTCTATCTCCAGTGATAGAGAACTCATGGATTAATTTATGTCTAATGATGGACAATTATAAGTGTTAGTTGTTATGCTTTATTTTATTTTATTTTATTTTATTTACCCTGTGCCTCTCAGTAGAAATCATGTACTTCAGAGCTGAAAAGTGCCTCTTAGAAAATCTAAGTTGCAACAGTAGGGTGCTGCTGCTCCATCCTTGGGCTCGACTGACAACAGGAGAAGGGAGCTTTGTCAGAATTCGATACTGGGACTGGCAGTCTAGAGTAGAACCTGGGGGAACTGCCAGTCAGAGGTGGGACCACACAGTGAGGGGCAATCTTGCAAGCTCAGAGGAGACAGCCACTACCAGAAGTGCCCCCCACAGCACATCGAGAGAGGTAGAATTATCTTGGCTTCTGCTCTCTTCTTGCAATGCATCCATTCTATTGGCTTTGCCACCTAGAAGCCAGTTGACAAGGGAGTTCGTGAAATGTAGTTATCTGTGATACATAAGAGGGCAAAGGGAGGCAGAGGATGGATCTGAGAGCAAGTAGGGAATTGGCCGATCGTTACCATCCTAAGACATGTGGCATCCTTACAAAGGGTCCTTATGCAGTGCCCCTGGGCTTAGTGGTGCCACAAAGATTATTCAGCATTTTCTCAATGACTTCTCCAATGTACCTTTGCCTGCTCTTTTCCAGTTACCCTTCTGTGCCAGGAAAGATAAGCCTGTGGAACATCCACACACCCTAAGTCTCCAGAGTACAGGCATAAATGATAACTAGCCAGCCACAGAAGTTGTAGAGAAGCAGTAGCCTAAGCTTTACCACCTAAGTCTGTTAGTCTCAGCAAGTTATTTAAGAATCAGTTGACCCATCAGTAGGATAAGGATGGAGGAATACTCTCATCTTATTGTGAAAATGATATGAGATAACTTATGTAAAGAGCTTGATGCTCAGCATATAATAACTACTATTATTCACTCATTCACATGCACACAATGCCTATCATTCACCAAATTCTATTCCTGGGCAAATGGTATGAATAAAGTGGTGAACAAAAGATGAAATCTCTACCCTTCTGGAGTTTGTATTTTAGTGAATGTTAATACCTTTTATTGTCATATGAAAAAATGGGTTTAGATTTCCTAGCAAGCACTTTTCTGCTCTGAAATATATAATCTCTACTGAAAGGCACAATGTAAATAAAATAAAGTCAAGTAAACCATAACAACCAACACTTATACTTGTCCAACATTAGGCATAAATTAGTCCATGAGTTTCCTATCACTGGAGATAGATCACATTAATATAAATGGCACCTGACAAGACAGCAGTAGCAAAGGTTTTCCATCAGATAAGAGGTCTGCTTCAGATGCCCTCAAAAATCCCTCTTGTGTTTATGATAATTAAAAGCTAGACTTAAAGCTCTTTCAGATCTGTTTTGGCCACCATAATATTCTCAACAACTAGCACAGTACCTGGCATTTAACAGGTATCTACTAAATATTTGTTAAATAAATGATTGGTGGCTCTTTGATTCTTAGGCCTATAATTCTATTAGTGGTGCATGAGATTTATTATACCACTTACCACACTGTGTTGGAGATGTTATTTCACTTGTCTGTCATCCACACTCATTTTTTTTTAAATTTTATTTTAATTTTAGTTCTTGTACAGTTTTCTGTCTTCTACTCCCATCCCAGCCCACTGCCCTATCCCTCCCCAGCTCCCTCCCATTTCCACACCCCCAGCTTTTGTCCATGTGTCTTTTACACTTGTTGCTCTAAACCCTTCGCCTTTTCCCTTGAAACTCCTACCCCTCTCCTCTCTTGTTCTCAATTTTAGTGTCTTTGGTTATATTATCCTCATTTGTTTGTTCTGTTGATTAGGTTCCTGTTAAAGGTGAGATCATATGGTATTTGTTTTTCACTGCCTGGCTTATTTTGCTTAGCATAATGTTCTCCAGTTCCATCCACGCTGTCGCGAAGGGTAGGAGCTCCTTCTTTTTTTCTGCTGCGTAGAATTCCATTGTGTAAATGTACCATAGTTTCTTGATCCATTCATTTACTGATGGGCACCTAGGTTGCTTCCAACACTTGGCTATTGTAAATTGTGCTGCTATGAACATTGGGGTGCATAGATTCTTTTGGATTGGTGTTTCAGGATTCCTAGGATATAATCCTCGCAGTGGAATTGCTGAGTCAAAAGGTAGGTCCATTTTCAGAAATTTTCTTAGAAAATTCCATACTGCTTTCCATAGTGGTTGTACCAGTCTGCAGTCCCACCAACAGTGCACTAGGGTCCCCTTTTCTCCACAACTTCTCCAACACTTGTTGTTTGTGGCTTTGTTTATGATGGCCATTCTGACTGGTGTGAAGTGGTATCTCATTGTGGTTTTAATTTGCATCTCTCTGAGAGCTTGTGATATCGAGCATCTTTTCATGTGTCTCTGGATCCTCTGTATGTCCTCCTTGGAGAAGTGTCTGTTCAAGTCTTTTGCCCATTTTTTTAATTGGGTTGCTTGTTTTCTTAGAGTGGAGTCATGTAAGTTCTTTATATATTTTGGAGATTAAACCCTTGCCTGAGGTATCATTGGCAAATATGTTTTCCCGTACAGTCAGTTCTCTTTTTATTTTAATACTGTTTTGTTTAGCTGTGCAGAAGCTTTTTATTTTGATGAGATCCCATTTGTTTATTTTTTCCTTTATGTCCCTTGTTTTAGGGGACATATCAGTAAAAATGTTGCTGCATGAAATGTCTGAGATTTTCCTGCCTACGTTCTCCTCTAGGACTTTAATGGTGTCATGGCTTATATTTAAATCTTTTATCCACTTTGAATTTATTTTTGTGTATGGTGTAAGTTGGTGTTCAAGTTTCATTTTTTTTGCATGTAGCTGTCCACACTCATTTCTGACCTCCTTAAAGAAAGGAGGTGTTTTTCAAAATCTCTGCTAACCAGGACTGTGCACAACAAAAATCAAATACTAAGTGAACATTTGTTGGAGGGAGGGAGGGACAGTATACGAACAAATCAATGAATCTTTGATCCACAGTTTCGTGATTTATGAACATTCAACTGTACACTTCAAGACAAAAGATCCCTCAGCAAAATGGCAGAAGGGATTCTAGGGCCCCAGGAGAACTATGAGTATTGAAACAATAGCCAACATTCCAGAGAGGACATTTTGTGTCTTAAATCAGTCAGATTAGAATAGAGACCCACTGGGTTCACATTCACTTGCTAAGTGCTGAGGGATGACAATTCCAGCTTTCCAGAACTTACTGTCTAGACCAGGGGTCAGCAAACTTTTCCTGTAAAGGGCCAGGCAGCAATGTGTTCAGCCTTGCAGGCAAGATGTCTTTGGTACAATGACCCAAATTTGTTGTAGACCGAAATCAGCCATAGACAATATATAAGCAAACAAATGTGATGGTGTCTCAACAGAATTTTATTTATGGAAATTGCAATTGGAATTCACATAACTTTCTCATGTCATTAAATAGTATTGTATTATTAAAATTGTATAGTATTATTCTTAACTAGGTGAAGCACAGGGGACTTTTAGAGCAGTGAATCTATTCTCTGTGATACTAACATGTTGGCTACAGGTCATTATGCATTTGTCAAAACCCATACAATGTACAAAGAGTGAACCCTAATGTGAACTATGGGATTTAGTTAATAATAGTGTATGTATATTGGCTTATTAATAATAGCAAGTGTACCACACTTGTGCAAAATGTGAACAAGGGAAATTATCAGGATTTCCTGATGGGGTGGAGGAGGGGGATACATGGAACTCTGTATACTATCTGTTCACTTATTCTGAAAATTCAAAATTGTACTTAAAAAAAGATCTTAAAAGTGTTAAAAATATATCTCATACATGAAGGCTGCTCTGTGAGACCTCAAGCAGCATGGTGATTTAACAAATCCCCACAGTGAAGGGAATGGCCTGGAAGGTAGTGGCAGGGCTGCCACTCCCTCCTGTCTTGGCTGAGATAAGAGTCAGGGGCCCCTTTTTCAGGGCCAGTCTGATCCTTGCTGTGCAATAGAACAGTGACCCCTGGCTTGCTGCAGAAATCCCAGGTCAAGATGAGAAGTTCCCAGATTTTTATACTGCTGTGGAACAATTTTCTGTGTGTGTTTCAGAGATTGATCCCAGGGCTAGCAAGGGAAGAAGGGCTAGAGAATAATAACAAAAGAGAGAATATCCAGATCCAGCTGTGTTCAGCCTGCTGTTCTGACTCTCCATGAAATGCTCTCTAATTCAGGACCCCTGAGACACAGCAGGAATGTGCTTCCATGTCCCTTCTCTGTGATCAGATGCTGATATGGGCTAGAAAGTGAATATGGATTTGTAGTTTAAACAAGTATGGGCAAACTATGCTGTCCTAAGAAGCCTGTTAATAAGCACTTAACACATATCAGGCATTACATTGAGTAAGGACAAAAAGAAAAGTGAGTACAATTGTGTGTCCCTGTCATCAGGGAATTTACGATGTAACAGTTTATATAGAAGGAGACCATCTTTATTCTCTTTTGGAACAAAATTAATTTGCTCTCTCTGCTCTTTAGTACATCAAGATCAGCACAATTCTGATGGAAACTTCCTCCCCTCAAGCTCCTTCTCTTACCTGTCCTCCCAGGATAAGCCTCTACACCTGAGTTGTCCATATAGTAGACATACTGACCACAGGAGGCCATTGAGCACTTAAAATATAGCTAGTATGGTGGAGAAACTGACTTTTTAACTTTCATTTTAATTAATTATAATTTGATTGCTAATATTGAATTTGATTATTGGGAAACATTTCATTGTGTTGGGAACAACTTGAGTATGTGAATCAACTTTTTAAAAATCTACAATTGTTATAAAATCGAAATACAAATAAAATATTTCCAATGCAAATGTAACATCCACAATGAGATGTGTGATAAGTATAAATGCACATGGGGAATTCAAAGACTCAGCATGAAAAAACTGTTAAATAGTTTATTAATAACTTGAATATCTATTACATGTTGACATGTCATGTTTTTTATATCACAGGATAAATAAGTTACATTATTTAAACTAATTTTACTATTCTGTTTTATTTTTTCAATGTGACTATAAGAAAATTTATAATTCCATATGCGGTTTATATTATATTTCTATTGGATGACTGCAGTGTCCTAGTTGTCTCCAACCTCCATCATCTCTCTGTTCCAGAAAGTCCCTTCTCAAGCTTTGTGTTTCACATGGCAGTTTTTCATTTAGTGCCTCCCAGTTACCTTTCATTTCAAATTAGAACCTCTCAGTTTGTAGTCAAGACCTTCCCACATGTCATGGCTCCATGGAACCCACAGCTCCCCAGGCCTACACCTCTGCAATCCCATTTTCTTCCTACCATGCTGCCTGTGTTCTAGCTCAACAAATGTTTTGCCAAGTCAATTTTTGTGTTATTATACTTTTATTTCTTTACCCCACACTCGTCCCCTCAAATCCCTAATTTCTCTTTTCTAATCTACAGCTTCCACCTCCTTCAAAGTCTGTATCAAAATCCAGCTCTTCCAGACATATTTGCCATAGTAATATCAGCCCTGCCCCTTTTTTCTCACATCCCAAATTACCTGACCCTTTAAATCCCCCTGTAGCATGATGCCCTTTTCGCTGTGACTGACTGTGGTGCCCACGACTTGTGTCCCAGCTATCCAACAAAGTTAACCACAAAACAGATGCCATGTGTACTCAGTGTCATATCCCCCAACAATAACTTCTGCAGTGTTTAACTTAAAATGCTTATGAATGAACAACCGATACTATCATAAGTCATAATGAAAGAGGCACATAGACAGAGAATAGGGTTTTCATGTATTAATACTTCTTCCTACAGGTGTGTTTTATGTGGTGTGACACCATATCAGGTATGTCAACTTCATCAAAGGCTTCATTTTCCTAAAACATTTTACAATAAATGCCCCTTGGTTATAAAGCAGATGTCTGTAGAGGCAAAACTGTTAGCAGTCTATCAGAGAGATTACTTAGCATTTCTCCATGTCAAAAGCAACCCTTTACTAGATATCCTTGGTAGTCTTAGCACTCTCTCAAAATCTTTGGTTCTCACTCTGGGACTTTATGTAATTTGCATTTTAATGGAGGTATTGAGCTAATACCGTCTTAGAAGAAAAGTTACCTGTAAATGTCAATTCAAAAGCATTCTTCCTAACTTCTAATGCACACACAGTGAAAATAGCCTTCAAAAATGAGGATGAAATAAAGTCATTTTTCAATAAAAATTAGACAAGAGAATTTGTCACTCATATACCCACACTACAAAGAATGCTAAAAGATGATCCTCAGGATGAGGGAAATACTATCAAATGGAAAATTGATTCTGAATTCAAGGTGTTGAGAGGGTTGTTTTTTTTCCTGATGCTTCTCTACTTAACTTGTAGATAGCTGTCTTCTCACTGTGTCTTCACATGGTCTTCCCTGTGTAGCCTGTGTCCTAATCTCCTCTTCTTATAAGGACACCAGTCATATCGAATTAGGACTTACCCTAATGGCCTCATTTCAACTTAAATGACCTCTTTAAAGCTTCTATCTCCAAATACATTCTGAGGTACTGAGAGATTAGGACATGAATACATGAATTGTTGGGTAACACAATTCGGTCCATAGCAAAGGGAAAAAGGAAACCCATGTCCTGTGGAATCCTCAAGGAGTCCAAGCCAGGTAGAGGCAAGAACAGTGTTTTGTCTTCCTTCTGTGTAATTTTGTTCGCATGGGTACCAAAGGCGATATTTCTGAGAAAGGGGTTATTTTAGTTTCTGCTTGAACCTCCCACCAGTACCTCTGTATTAGACACAGATTTAAGTCCAACACAAGTGTTCTCTGAGACCAATTCAAATGGCTTGGTAAAAGACTACAAGGATGTTTGGGGTGTGTGAACATAACTTTTATTGTTGAATTTCCAGACAAACAGATCCTTCCAGAATAGACCTTACCTTAGAGCGTTGTTTCTCTTAGTGGGTCCCACCACAGGTAGGGGTGGCCAACAGTATATCTACTTGGCTACACATGGTTTAGTAATTTCCAAGGGAAAGAAATGGAAATTTTAATTTTTGTTATTTTCCAGATTTGGAAGTAAGAGATTATTATTGTCAGAAATTTCATGTCATTTCTAATAACAGTTATATATTTAAAGGTTATTCATGCCTACAAGGACTGGCCTGGCTTTTTCTGACCAGCATCCAATTAGTAGGGGACCTAATGGACAAAATTCCTATATCAGATGATGCTGTTGATAGCAGTTGACATCAACATCTTACAGTGTGGAACAGTAAGGAGGAGCCCATGCACATACTAGCAGGATTTTGCTTAAGAGTTGGATGAAACATACAATGTGAAGAGTCTAATTTAATTTTTGAAATGGAAAGTACCCATATCAGAAAGATGTGCCTGCAAAACATGTTTTAAATTTTTCTATTTGTCACCGAAAAATAATGTTAGAGGAGTAGAACATTTTGTTAATTGGCAATAAATAGCATGTTTTTTGGACTAGAAGACACACCTTTTTTCTCCCAAATTTGGAAGGAAAAGAGGGGTGCATCTTATAGTCCAAATGTAGCTTACGTGGCTTGCTGTTGCAGGGCAGGGGCAGTGGAGTGGGGTCACAGGTTATTAAATATTTTACCACATTTTTTTGCTTCAAATTTTTTCCCTATTTTCCTCCTCTAAAATCTAGATGCATCTTATGGTCCAGTACATCTTATAGTCCTAAAAATACAGTATGTGAGCTCTGATATTGGTTCAAAAGGTATTTGGAAATCATTGTTGATAAAGAGGCCCTGTTGTGTATGAACTTGAGTAAGTCATTCAATCTCTTTACTTCAACTTCTTCATGTATGAACTGAGTGTTAGGATCCATGACCATGACCACTAAAGTTCTCCCTAAATTGTGCAAGCATTTGTAGTTCTCTGGCCACCAAAGTTGGGCAGTTGTAGGCTAGAAGCTAGTGTTGTTCCATAAGCACATTGACTTTCTGCTGTTCAGGAAGATAGCAATATATAATAGTTTAAAACAATGGCTCCAGAGTGAGGCAAATACATATAAGCCTCTCTGTTCCTCAGTTTCCTCATATGTTAACGAGACCACTTGCCACAAAATGTTGTTAAAAATAATCACTTAGTAGAGTTCTTGATATGTGGGAAGCACTTAATAAATGCAAGCTATTGTTACTGTAGTAGTTATTAGATGATGATGATTATAATGATAATGAATATTACTTCCCTTCTAACTGAGAGCAGTTGGCACTGAGGACAGCTTGTGGGAGAAAATGAATTTAGGAGAGTGAGAAAAGCAAAACTCAAAGGAGGCAAGAACATGCAATGGGGTAAAGATAGTCTATTTAATAAATGGTTTGGGGAAAATTGGACAGATACATGCAAAAAAAAATGAAATTAGACTACCTTCCTACATCATACACAAAAATCTTTAATGGATTAAATACTTAAATGTAAGATTTGAAAACATTAAAATCGTAGAAAAAAACATAGGCAGTAAAATCTTGGACATTTCTTGCAGCAATATTTTGTCTCAATCTATCCTTGGGCAAGGGAAATAAAATAAAAAACTAAATAAATAGGACTACATTAAGCTAAAAAGTGTTTGCACAGCAAAGGAAACTATCGACAAAGTGAAAAGACAACCCACTGGATGGGAGAACAGACTCATTAATGATACTTCTGGTAAGGGATTAGTATCCAAAATTTTTGAAGAACTCATACAACTCCACACCAAACAACAACAACAACAGCAAAGTACCTGAATAGAACTTCTCCAAAGAGGACATATGGATGGCCAATGGACATAGGAAAAAATGTTCAACGTCACTAAGCATCAGAGAAATGCATATTAAAACCACAATGAGATATACCTTATACTTGCAAGAATGGCTATCATCATAAATCAAGAAACAAAATATGTTGGTGAGGATGTGGAGAAAAGGGAACCCTCATGAACTATTGGTGGGAATGCAGACTGGTGCAGCCACTATGAAAAGCAGTATGGAGTTACCTCAAAAAATTAAAAATGGATCTGCCTTATGACCCAGTGATTACACTTCTGAGAATATAGCTGAAGAAACCCAAAACACTGATGTGAAAAAATACATGTACACCTATGTACATTGCAGCATTATTCGCAATAGCCAAGATTTGGAAGCATTGCTACTGCCCATCAATAGATGAGCTTTTTAAATATGTGGTACATTTACACAATGAAATACTACTCAGCCATAAAACAGAGAAGGAAATCTTATCCTGTGTGACACCATGGATGGACCTGGGGAGTACTGTGCTAAGTGAAATAAACTAGTCAGAGAAAGACAAATATCGTATGATTTCACTTATATGTGGGATCTAATGAACAAAATAAACTAACAAATAAAGTAGAAACAGACTCATAGATACAGAGAACAGACTGATAGTTGGTAGAGGAGAGTGGGTTTGGGGAGCTGGGTGAAAAAGGTGAAGGAATTAAGCAAAAAAAAAAAAAAAACCCCAACAACTCTTAGACACATTAACAAACGGATAACAGTATGGTGATTACCAAAGTGAAAGAGGGGTGGGAGGAGATAGAAGAGGGTAAAGGGGGATAAATGGTGATGGAAGGTGACTTGACTTTGGGTGGTGAACACACAATACAATATACAGATGCTGTATTATAAAATTGTACACTTGAAACCTATATAATTTTATTAACCAATGTCACCCCAATAAATTCAATAAAAATTAAAAAAAGAAAAGTAAAACTAATTACATATCATAACATCTTAGGGAAGAAAATTGGTCTGGTTGAGGCTTGTTCTGAAATGGGGAAACTGAGGCAATGAGGTATGAATTGCAGACCAAAGGCCATCTAATGAGTAAGTAATGGAACCTGGAACCAATCCCAGAAATGGGTTTCCAGAGGATAGCTACAAAGCATGTTCAAACCTCATTAGGTCTTAGGGGATTTTCTTAAAAAAAAAATGTCCACTTTCTGTACATTAAAATCAACTTGAAGGCCATCTATCAAGCACATGGACTCACTCACCAATGACAGAGGTTATCCATTGATGACAGAGGGTATTGCAATAAACACAGTTTTAAGGATATAGGACTAGTGATGATAATCCTTCTGAAATAAGTTTCTTTTTCCAGGACTCCCTCATGGAGCCTCAAATGCTTATGAGTAAGATGAACTGTAACTCCCCATCCCACTACAAAGATAGATGTCAAGGAAAGGTGCTGAAGGATAACCCATTTGGCCACAGATGGAAACTCCACAGCAATCATTGACCACACACACATTCACTGAAGCTAAAAATGTTCTTTGTTCTCATCTCTTAACTTCAAGATATAGAATGGATGCTTGCTAAATACTAATTAAATCAAATCCTTACTTCCTCTCACTCACCATTCTTTTACTACTAAATATCTCGAATTTATTCTAATGGAATGAAGCTATGCTCCTCTTACCAGACACATTTAAACCAAAATTCTAAATTTAACCTAGTGCATATAAACCTTTGCTATTCTTTAGTACCTCAGCATTTATTCCTGCTGATAAGACAATCACCCCTCTTCCATTCACATTCATTCGCTTTAGGTGGGGATGACTCCACATCCCCTGCTCAAAGGGGAGTTTGTGGTACCTGACTAGATAGAGCACTATGTTTTCCTAGTCTGAATATTTGGCTCAGAATACACAACTCAAAAAGGACCAATGAAGAAAAAGAAAATGTTTTCAGAACTGCAGAGAATTATAGAGAATTTTTCCCACTGTACTTAATTAAACCTTGGAGCATGTGACCCTTTTCCCGCCCAGGGTCTATGAATCAAGGCAGAACAGAAGAGTATAGAGTTGAGAGATGAAAGAAGTCACATTCTGGCCAGATTGCTTGGCCTCCTGGATTCAGCAGTGGTCAAGGCCAACCTATCACCCTTGATTATTTAGTTATGTATGCCAGTAAATATTTTTATTAAAAGAAGTCAAGTAAAGTTTTTATTAAAAGAAGTCAAGTTATTTTGTTACTTGTCACTTGAACTTGATCAGTATATTAATTTGCAAATGCTGCCATAACAAAGTACTACAGACTAGGTTGCTTAAGCAACAGAAATTTATTGCTCCTCAGAGGCCAGAAGTCAAAGGTCAAAGTGTTGGCAGATATGGTTTCTTCTGAAGCATCTCTCCTTGGCTTGCAGATGGCTACCTTCTCGTTGTGTCCTCTCATGATCTTCCATTTATGCATGCACACCTGGGGTCTCTCTGTGTACACAAATTTCCTTTTCTTAAAAGGACACCAGTTATATTAGATTTGGGTCCATCCTAATGGCCTCATTTTAACTTACTTTTTAAAGGCTGTATCTCCAGATACAGTGATATTTGGAGGTATTAGTGATTATGACTTCAATATGTATTTTGGCATGCAAAACTCAGCCCATAATACCAGTAAAAGCAAAAATAAGAGTTGAGGACAACAAAGACAAAAAAGTTATCAAAGAAACTGTATGAAAGAACTTATTGGAGGTAAAAAATCAGCATTTTTAAATTGAAAGGGCCCACCAAGTCTGCAGCATGGACCCTCATCTAAACACATCATTTTGAGACTTCAAAATGATAAGGAAAAAAATACCCTAAGAGATTTTAAGGTGAAGAAAATAGATCACCCACAAAGGAACAAGAATCAGGCTGTCACCAGACCTCTACTTAGCAGTGCTGGAAACTAGAAGAGAGTGGAATAAGGCCTTTGAAGTTCTAGGGAAATACCATTTCCAACCTTGAATTCTCTACCTAGACAAGCTATCACTTACATTAACGGTAGAATAAAAACATTTCTAGGCATTCAAAACTAGGCATTTATTTTTTAATTAAATGCTATTGATTATGCTGTTACAGTTGTCCCTATTTTATCCCTTTGCCCCATCCAACCAGCAACCCCTCCTCCCTCAGCCAATCCTTGCACCATTGTTCATGTCCATGGGTCATGTGTATAAGTTCTTTGGCTTCTCCATTTCCTATACATCCCATTGGCTATTCTGTAGCTACCAATTTGTTCTTCTTTTAATCCCCTCACCTCTTCAGCTGTTTCCCTACATCCTCCTCCTATCTGGAAACCTTTTTCTTAAATAAGTCCCTTTAACATTTCACATAACAGCAATTTGATGATGATGAACTCCTTTATATTTTTCTTGTCTGAAGCTCATCATCTGTTATTTGATTCTAAGTGTTGCTTTGCTGGGTAGAGCAATGTTGGCTGTAGGTCCCTGCTTTTCATGATTTTGAATATTTCTTGCTAATCCCTTCTACCTTGTAAAGTTTCATTTGAGAAATCAACTGACAGTCTTATGGGAACTTCCTTGTAGGTAACTAACTGCTTTTCTCTTGCTGCTTTTAAGATTCTCTCTTTGTCTTTAAACTTTGGCATTTTAATTATGATATGTCTTGGAGCAGGGTTTTTTGCATTCATCTTGTTTGGAACTCTTTGTGCTTCCTGGGCTTGTCAATCTAATTCCTTCACCAAATTAGGGAAGTTTTCTTTCATTATTTTTTCAAATTGATTTCCAGTTTCTTGCTTTTTCTATTCGCCTTCTGGTACCCCTATATGATACAAGTGTTGAAATGATTAAAGTTGTTTGAGGGGCTGCTTACACTATCCTCATTTTTTTTGGATTCTTTTTTATTCTTGTTGTTCTGATTGTTTCTTTTTGTTTTAAATCATTAATTTGATTCTCAGCTTCATCCTCTCTATTGTTGTTTCCTTGTAAATTGTTCTTTATTTCAATTAGTGTATCCATTGTTTTGGACTGGATCTTTTTTTATACTGTTGAAGTCCTCACTAAGTTCCTTAAGCATCGTATAACCAGTGATTTGAACTCTGTATCTGATAGATTGCTTATGTCCATTTTGTTTAGCTCTTTTTCTGGAGTTTTGATCTGTTCTTTCATTGGGCCATGTTTCTTTGTCTCCTCATTTTGGCAGCTTCCCTGTGTCAGTTTCTATGTATTAGGTAGACCTGCTTTGACTCTGTGTCTTAGTAGTGTGGCCTAATATAGTAGGTGTCCAATAGGGTCCATTGACACAGCTCCCCTGTCACCCAAGCTGAGTACTTGAGGTTCACTCCTCATGTGGGCTGAGTATACGTTCCTCTTGTAGTTCAGCCTTGGTTGCTGCTGGCAGGTCAATGGGAGAGGTTTACTATGGTCAGTCAGCTGCAAGGACTGGTTGTGACCACTGACCACCAACCTCTGCCCCCCATGGAGAATCAGCTGTGCAGGGGTGGGTGGTGTTACTCCAATACAGTCTGCAGCAGTCCACTGGGAGTAGTCTCTGGGGTGCCCAGGTGGTGCAGCCAAGGTCAGGCACCACCTGTGATCTCCCTGGGGCCACCCTTCCTGGGCTATAAAGCAATCTGAGATGGCTGCTACTTGTGCTGGGCTTGGAGATTCCCAGATGAAGCCAAGCTGCAAACTTAGGCTGGCTCTTATTAGCTCCAGACCTGGGGCCACTTAACAAGAAGTTCAAGGGCTGGGGGCTCACTGATTACGGCTGCTGCTTGTTTGAGAGGGTCTAGGAAGTTGTGAAGCATGAGTCATGACCAGCCATCCATATGGAAAAGTCACTGTTAATAGCTTGGGTGGACCTGTAAGTTGGATGGGATAGAGTCGCAGGGGATCTTTAGAGCAGGGTGAACAGTGTTAGCCAGGTCGATGGAGTCTCAGATATGGCACCTGTCTGCTGGCTCTGTGGCCCTGTGAGGGGGAGGGTTCAGGAGGGGGACAATGGCCTCTGCCTATCTTTCTATCTGGGAGAAAGCTGTCCTCCAGCTCTCACCCTAATGCCAGATACTTCACTTCCTTTCTGTAGACCACTGGTGCCTTTTAAGCTGCTACTCCAGTGTGGAGCTCAGAGGTAGTGACTCTGAGTAAATCCATGTGTGGGTTCTTTAAGAGGAACTGCTTGAGACTTTAGAAGTTTCTTCCACCAACTCAATCCCTACTAGTTTTTGCAGGCAGAAGTTATGGGGACTTATCTTCCTGGCACTGAAACACTGAGCCGGGGGGCCTGGTGTTGGGCTTGGACTCCTTGTTCCTAAGATATCACACCCAAATTTTTACCTACCATATTTGGATGTGGGTCCAGCCTGTTCCACATTTCCACCCCTCCTACCAGTCTGGGTAGATATGGTTTCTTTAATTCCACAGTGGTTGGACTTCCACTGAACTTAATTTGTGATGGTTGCTCTATAGTGTAGCTGTAATTTTGATGTGGTTGTGCAAGGAGGTGAACCATATTTATGTAAACCTCCATCTTGACTGAAAGTAAGCATTTATTTTTAATATGTTTTGTTGTAGAAGCTATTGAGGATATACCCCAGCAAAACAAAAGAACAAACCAAGAACAAGGAAAATGTGGGCTCTAAAAACTGAAACTGATGAAATCCCAGAGTGGTGACTGCAACATCTGAAGGACAGTCAGTCTGAGGATGGAGAGACCCAGCAGGGGCATCTCAGGGAAATGGATGAAGGTTATTTAATAGAATGCCTGTTTGGATCAAGTATTTGGAAATAAAGTAAAATATAAACAAACAGTGCCAGAAAAAGAAAGCAGTTATTGATCTTGACAGCATGGAAATTCAAATGATAGAAATTGGGATATAAAAGGATGAAAGGAGAGTTGTGAGAAAGGGTAAAGATGTAAATGTTCCCATTTTCAATATAGAAAGTAAAAAATGTATATAGGTGATCAAGAAATAGAGTGGTATGTTTAGGACAAAGTTTCAAAGGAAAGTGATAAAAATAATAGAATATAGCTAAATATAAAAGAGTGAGGGAAAGAGGGTAGGGAATGGTAAAATCATAATAGATCAGTAGCAGAATTTAATAACTAACTTCTAAAATTGGCCAATAAGAAAACAAGAGTATAAACATTTTATTTAGTCATGGGAGGTAACATCAAAAGAAACAGTGAGAAAATTACAAGTGGCTGCCCCAGGGAAAAGAACAGAAATTAGAAAAGGATGAAACCAGGAACTTTTATTACCAGAATTTTTTATACTTTGACTTATTAACCATAGTCAGCTATTTTATAAATTTATTTTTAAAATTCTAAAGCATTCTGAGATCACTGCTAAATAGCTTTTAGGCCCTTGCTTCATGTAGAGACTGTAATTCTCATAGGCAACTGCCAAGTCCCAGCACCAAGAAGTGCTTTTCATCCATTTTGCTGTGAACACCATAAGCAATAAAGCCTCCACGATTTTCTATAGGTCAAGAGCTTTTAATTGCTTTTGGTATTTATGTGGTACTTTTCATCTGAGGAATACAGTGCATGTTATGACATTATCTCACCATGTTCTTGTGTAGAAGGTAGGAGGCAGGTATTATTAACCCCATTATACATATGGGAAAACTGGGGCAAAGGGATCTCATAACCAGCCTGCTAGGTTGGTTCTGTCACTCAGAATTAAGAGGGCAACTGTTGAGCCTCAGGACCCTTGTAAGGGACTCTGGGAGATTTAACCTGGCTTTCTAAAGTCCTGAAGAGGATTTTTTCTGAACACTCTTGTGAGTAGGCTTAATTATGGGCTCCATATCTTCCCTCTTTTGGCTGAGAGATCTGGGTCCAAGGAAGGGTGGAGCCATGGGGAGAAGGCAGTAAGTAACAGACAGTGGAGGAGGATGGGGAGAAAGGAGAAAGACCTAGTTAATTTTGAGTAGAGTCTTATTTCAGTAAATAGATCAGAAAGTATTTATGATCCTCCCTCCCATTAGGTTTTCACTCCTTTGCTTGCTGGCCAGGAAAATTCAAGGAAGAATAAAATTGGTGCCCATTCATTAATAGCTTATAACTTGCTTGAATTCATAAGAAATACACACACTGAAAAATATGGAAACAATACTGCCCTGCTAGGTAGAAACAGAATAGTAAGTGAAATAAGACTGTAGGAAAAAGAAAGGTGAGTGAGGGATTGAGCAGCCTTTTTCTCCCCCAACCTATAGATCTTTAGTGAGCACCACCATAGACCAGGCACTGTGTTAGAAGCTTAATATATAATACTCCATCCCTGCATTCACTGGCTTACAGGCTAGATTATTTGGGGAGAAAATAGTTGGCAGGGAGTATGCGGTGAGAAGGGTCAGGAAAGTCTCCCAGATGAAGTAAAATCTACAAACTGAGACCTAAGTAAAGAATGAACGCTGTACCTGCAAAGTGGAGAGAGAGCTTCTGGGCAAAGGGAGGGGACCTTCCAGATGGAGCAGGGCAGTGGGAGAAAGGGGCTTCAAGGAGAAAGAAAGGCTTGGGCTCGGATCTGACAATGCTTTTCTGAGGCCCTCCCTCTTTCTTCTCCTAAGCCAGGACTCTTCCCTTCAATGAATACTATTTTTGCCTAATCAAATTTAAGAGAAGTATCCCCACTCCACTTCCAAATCTCTTTCTTGCCTAACCTAACTTTAATGGCATTGAGATCATGTCTATTGCAAAAAAAAAAAGTCTACAAATTTCCTGCCAATTTTAATTTTTCAGTAAGAATTTGTTTTTTTAAAAGTGTTCCTTATTAAGAACATTTTCATATTTGTATGAGTTAATTGCCCAAGAACTGTTATGTCACCACAAAGTTGCATCTTGAAGTAACAAAGGACACCGATGTCTTGTTGAGGATCTATGTGTAAATGGACACACAGGGACCAGATGGAATTCCAGCTAAGCCAGTCAGTGGAGCTGTCAGATCATCGTAGGTGACTCATGGGGAGCAAAAGTCCATGCAGCATTGGGTTTCACCAAGGATGGAGTGTACTGTCTTCTCAGCCCCACTTTGGGCCCCTGAAGGAAGCCAGGAGTGGGAGGGTGGGGACAGCCACTAAGTTTACCAGTTTGATAACCAAGGAGGCATACTCCCTGACTTTTCTATGACTAGGACTCTAAGCCAGGCTGAGGGAAATCACTTGGATTACCGTACATCATCAGCCACAACCCACCTTCTCTACAAGCCAAAGGAAATGGGTCCCTAGCCTCTCTTCTTCTGGAATAAGAGAATTAGGTGGCAGACTACAGAGCATAACTCAGTGGTTTCTGTGTGCTCGGCCAGTCCTAGCAGCTGTTGTCTTCCCAGCTCCTCAGTGTGTTCCCCCTGCAGCCCTATCTGTCCATTCCTCGTCCATTCAGTGTAAAGACCTAAACCTGGGAACACTCCCTGATCATAACACAAGACAATGATGACTAAGCCAAAGAAGCAGGTCCCCAGGCCATAAAGAGCCTTTGAAGAGTGCTAGAGCCCAGCCAACACCCTCCTTTTGACCCACAGATCCTGGGGCAGTGGCTGCTCAGCTTCTCAGATTCACCTCTTGTCTCCACCAAAAAGCACATCTTCCCTGATCCAGTGGCCCAATTGGGTGGGATGATGTCCTGTACACCAAAAGGTGGGGGCTTTGATTCCCAGTCAGGGCACATACCTAGGTTATGGGTTCAATCCCTGGTCAGAGGATGCATATGGGAGGCAAGCAATCAATGAATGGTTGTTTCTCTCTTACATTGATGT
Source organism: Anoura caudifer (assembly GCA_004027475.1). Taxonomy (NCBI): domain Eukaryota; kingdom Metazoa; phylum Chordata; class Mammalia; order Chiroptera; family Phyllostomidae; genus Anoura; species Anoura caudifer. Next base: position 107,747 of record PVKU01003313.1, read on the forward strand.
TTCTCTCTCTCTCTCTCTGAAATCAATGAACATATCCTTGGGTGAGGATTAAAAACAAAGCACATCATAATTCTCCTGGTGTCCCCAGACAGCCTGTCACGTACACGTGTATCTCTGTTCTCCTAGAAACAGATGATTGATATTATTACTACTAAGAATTTTTAGTAGTAAATATTTTACTGGTTGTAACTAATGTTATCAAAGTCAGTACAGATACTTAACTTATAATTATTATTAATGGTAGTAAATTTAACTATTTGTTTCACAAGAACCCTTGTAAAGTTAATGGGTTCATCCATGAACGCCCAGGAAATATGCTTGTTGTTTCCAAGCATATTTTCTTGATTAATAAAATTAGTAAAAACTGAATAAGAGAATCTCCGCTCTGCTGCTCTTTGCATACAGTTCTTACCTCTCCAAGGTTTTGTGTTCTCACAAGGTCCAGACTCCTTCTAGTGGTTATATTTGGTTACAAGGGATTCCTCAAATTCACCCAGAAATCTGGTCTGATCTCTCCCTTCGAGGGACATTTAGAATAGATGAATAGGATGTGGACTATCAGACCTTGTGGTACCTTCTGATATTTGTGAGTACTAAAGCCCCCAAAAGGGTGAAGTTCACTTCAAATTTCTCTCAATAGATATTTAGAAAAGGAGTCAAAATACATTTCTAAAACATACATAAGGGCTATTCAGTAAGTTCAGTAGTGAGGCTGAGGTGATGAGACTTTCATGCTTGAACCAGAAGAGTAATGAAATTACAAATGGACATTAGACATTAGACAGAGCCGTGGGACCTCAGAGGTGTGAGAGAACCTGACATCTACGTAGGTGAGCTGCCCATTTGTTCAGTTCTCTTTACCACACCCTGCCAAGGGACTGTGCCAGCCTCCCTCAGCCTGCATCAGGCATGGGGCCATGTCAGTGCTGATGGTAAACAAGCTCCTGCTGCAAAACTGGACAGGAAGCTCCCATCATCTCTTTTTATTTAAAAAAATTGTATATATTTTCAATTTCCTATTTAATTATCAAGTTAATAAAGGTAAATGAATTATGCATATGTAGTTTGTGCTTTAGAATCCCAAACAACAACTAACAAGAACAAAATTACTATTTCTGAAGTTATTTTAAAATTTGTGTCTTCAGTGTCAATTATGAAGGTGGTCAAACAGGACTAGTGTTTAGTCAGGAAGGATTGTACCTGTGTTTGTCTCTGCCCCCTCCTGGAAATGTCCTCCAAAGACACACAAAATAATTGTAAAGGCCAAAAGAATAGGAGATGAGATCGCAGAATAGGAAATGTCAATATACCAACAAGTGTTGTCCTGACTTAGCAGAGAGAAAGCTGACCTCTAAATGTCTGCAGAGGATACCGATGTGGATGCAGTGACATTCAATCCTTCAACTTGGAAAGTCTCTGGAACTACAGTTTTCTGTTAGGAAGGTGGGAATGGAGGATAGAGCTGACAAGGTCTTGTGGCAGGAGCATCCATCCCTTAGGACCTCTGCATCCAGCCAGCAGACAAGAAAAAAAAAGAGGATGGAGAATCACACGTAGGGAATTATTATGGGCAGCATGTCCAGGGACTTTCTGCAGATGACAGGAAGTGTGGGGGAGGCCTGAGGGCCCAGAATAGACTCTGGTTGGATGGCCCAATATCAGAAAGTCAGCTCAGTGCCATAGGAAGAGATAAAAAATGAGACCCTTGAACTTTTTTTTATTCCACTGATCTCGCAGCTCAGATCTTCTCTGATCCTATCTCCCCATTTGAATAATGAAGAAAAAACATCTGTCCTGATAGCCCCTCAGGGTTGCTGAAAGGACAGTCTAGGCATGGCTTGGAAAGCATTTTGCTAAAACCTACAATAGGTTATAAATTACAGTATGGTTAGACCTTGGGAGCCAGGTATCTGATTATAGAATCACTTGATTCCACTTTCTCAGAGGTTTAGTAACACACTGGTGGTCACTGTGGAGGAAAAATAAAACTTGGTGCCTTACTAAAGGGAAATGTGTTCTCATAGGCAGGAAGGGGTGACAGCCAGGCCAAAGACAAAGAGGCCTTTCTCCTGCAGCCACTATTTGTCACTGATTGCGAAAGTCGAGATACATGTAGAGCAGAGCCATTTGGGGCTCATCTCACTGGGTGATCAGGTAACCAGATTCCTGGCATTGTGCCCCAAGTGGATACACTTCATCTATCTCTTGCTGTGTTAATATCATAGCCTTGGGGGAAGAGGAATGGATGAGAAGAAAGAGAGGACCTCATTGACCATCCATTTTCCATCCTTGGCTAGCTGAGACACCAAGTCCAGCCAGAAAGCCAAACCCTGCCAGGACACTCCACTGCCCAGCAATGTGGGGTGTGACTGGTCAACAGCCTGGGTCCTTGAGCGGGGTTTCGGTGGGATAACAAGGTGATGCTCCAACCCCCCCAGTCAACAACCTGGGTCTTTCCCACATGTGTTTATGCAGGGCTTGTGGGCCCACCCTGCCTGCCACATCCAGAGCAATCACATCCCTACACCCTCCTCCATCTCAGCTCAGTGAAAACACATCCACCAGGAAACTCTTCAGAGGTTATCAGGAGTGACCCAGAGTGGGGAGCAGAGCACAGTAAATGAACACCTTTGCGGCTGGGTGGCTGGGCTCCTCCCCTGGGGCCGCCTGGCAGGGAAGGCAGTGCCAGCTCTTACTGGAGGAATTTGAGCCACTTTGCCCAGCCTGGGGGCAGCTGGAGAGAGGTGGGGCCAGACAGGAAGAGGGGAGCCCCTGTGTCTCAGAATCCAGCATGCCATAGTGCTGAGTGACCACAGAGGGGTCTAGAAAGGTTTTGGGCCTCAACCTCCAAAGTGACAAAGGACTTTCTCATCAAGGGGGCTTTGGGAAAGAGTACACGGTTGTGGTTAGATGCTTAAAGTGTCCTGTAAGGTGGGTGCCTGGGATTTGTTGCTATCTGATATCTGTTAAGTGTTTACTTTGTGTCTCCTGAAAGGTGGAAGGATCCAGAGCCTGCCCAGAAACTTCCAGCAGCTGAGATAGAAGATTCTCCGGAACTGCAACACGGCCTGCAGGGGCTTTTCCCCGCTGCTGGCCTGGTAGGGCCAGGGTGGCTTGCCCAGAAGAGGCTCCCCAGTGTGCCTGTGCCCCAGTCCCCCCCACTGACCAGGTACTGGGTTGACGGGTGTGTCTGTGTGTTTCTGCTTAAGGATGAGCTGGATTGGTGTTGAAAGCAAGTGCCACAGCTTGGCCTAAAAGCCTCAGTGTGGCCACCAGGCTGTCTAAACCCAAACTTAGGGTACAATTTTCCAACAAGTATGAATATGACTCTTTGGGAGGCATAAGGCTGATGATTTGAAATGAAGTCTTTGATTAAGGACCTCAAGGGTTTAAGATTGTTCCACCTGTTGAGGCCAAAGCCATGGGAACTGGATAGATTCAGAAAATGAACTGCCGCATTGCAAGTTGTGTGGTCTCACAAGTTCCTTGGCTTCTCCAAGCTTCAGAATGTGTCCAGCAGCAAATGCATTAAGTGGGTAAAATAATTATGTCTCTGGAATGGGGCTATTGAAGAATCAAATGAAATTATGCCTGTGAACATAACTGTAAGTATTTTTTGTTATTATTTCCACCTCCCTAGCTGTACAACCTTGAACAAAAAATTTTAACTCCTTGGGACTATGCTTCCTAGGAAATCAATAAGTTGGATTTTTAAAGGGTTTTAGCAGCTCTAACATTCTCTGCCAAGACCCAAGAGGATGATCAGCTTCCTATAGTTTAATTAAGTGCCAGTCTTAGGTGCAGCACAGTCCCCCTTTCCAAATGTGGCCCCAGTCTCCACCCATCCTCCCTTCCTCTTAAGAATACATGTGATTTTCCTGGAGGGTGAGCACAACTGTATTCATTGCAGCAAGAGCTGTGACATCACATGTTAAGTAGAAATAGGGGCTGTTGGTTTTGTACCCTTTTACAGCATGTAACAAGTTTTGTCAGCTCTAGCTTCTCAGTGTTCCCAGTTCCTATTCATCTGCCCTAACTGGGAATAACTGCAAGTGGATTGGGACAGACAGACATTTGAGTATCAGGTCTGTTATTTACTAGTGGGGGGATATGGAATTTTATTTGACTTCTATAATACTGTTTCCTCATGGAGCCGTGGAGCTATTACCTCATGGGGATATTCTGAGGATCAGACTAAATAATGTCTATAATGTGCCCTGGGCAAGTAGCAAGTAGTTGTATGTGTTGTTGCACATTGTCCAGCATTCTTTCCCTCTGAGAGTTAAATTTTCATTATTGCAGCTGTTAGTTATCATAGTGGGGAGTGAGATCCACAGTTTCAATCTCCTTCATGCAAACAAAGGAGCCAGAGGCAGCAGCTGGTCAGGCATTACCGTATTTTTCGGACCATACGACGCACCTAGGTTTTAAAGGAGGAAAACAGAAAAAAATTTTGAAGCAAAAAATGTGATAAAATATTTATTAACATAAATAACATAATATTCACCAATGTAAATGTGAACAGAACTCAACAGCAGCATTAACAACCATTATTTCTCCCAAATTTGGTGGGAGGGGAGAGGGCGGAAAAGGTGGCTCTTATAGTCTGAAAAATATAGTAGCTTTCTGCAGCCCTGAATTTAGCAGATAGAAATAAGACTCCAAGCATTGCCATCCTGCTGAAGCCATTGCTCATTAATAACTATCTGAAGCATCTGTGGGAGCAGAAAGCTAAGTCCAGGCATTTCTCAGTATTGCCCTCAAAGAGCAGTCCCTGGCCATGCAAATTACTACAGGTTTCCCACTGTGGGAAGGGCCAGCCAGTAAGGGCACCAGGCCCCCATGTCTGGTGACCAGGGTAGTGAATGAGCTTCTATTCAAGAACTAGTCAACAATCTCAGCATGAATCTGAGTGGAGAATGTCACAAAGAGGTGTTAGGAGAGCTTCACCTAACACGAAACTGGAACACTTCTCCAGGTCACAGAGTCATGTTCCACAAGCTTCTCTGGCAGCCTTTACCTAGCAAATGTGTTACTGACTTTAATCTCATGTATGCTTGGGAGCAGTGAGTGCAGGGGAAAATAAGATGCAAACCCTTCCCTCTCTCCATGTTCCTCCTTTCTGGCTTCTCTGAAACCTCCAGGTTCAGTAAACTTAATTGACAAAGAAAGTGAGAAAAGAAGTTTTCCATATAAATAAAATGAGAGGCCAAGATGATTCTGATCCCCTTGTATGGGAACACTTTGAATACATTATGTTGTTTTCATCCTCTCACTTATCTCACAAGGGAAATGCTATTGTTTATCCCATTTTACAGATGAGGAAATTGAGGTGAGAGAGGTTAAATAACTTGCCCAAGTTCACACAGCTGCTAAGTGGTGAAGCCAGAGTTTAGACTCAGGACCTAGTTCATAATCACTGTGGGAATACTTCTGGGAGTGGATAAAGAACCAGAAGTTTTCTAAACATTACATCAGTCTCCCAGTACTTTAAAGAAAGTCTATGGAACATCTACTATGAGCCAGCTACTTTCACGTTGATTTTACTTCCTTTTGTCCATAGGCCACCAACTAGGAGGTGGGTATTTTCTCTGCTTTACAGAGGAAACTGAGGCTCAGAGAGATGATGTGGCTTCCCAGGTCACACTGCCTCCCAGTGGTGAAGGTGGGCATGACACCTTGTTCTTGGGGCTCTGTGGCCAGTGCCCTCTCTCCTGATTCTGCAGTGGCCTGAGTGGCAGTTTCTGGTTGTCTTCTCTCTCTCTTCCAGGGAGGATTCACCATGTGCTCTGAGACGGGCTCCAGGTACACAGGCATGATGCTCTTGCCCTTGGCCACCACAGCCATCATTGCCAACCTCCTGCTGTACTTTCCCAATGGGCAAGTGCTGGAGCCTGCCAAGATCACAGACTTGGTCTGGTTTTTCCATGGCTTTCTTGGAGCTGGACTCTTGGTAAGAGTGAGGTTTAGCTAGCTCACCTCCTTGAGATGAAGGGTGGTCCCTAACACCCTGCAAATCATAGAAAAATCATCTCATCTTGATGCCACCCTCCCTGGGCCCCCAGAGCATGGCTGGCTGCTCTTCCTCTGTACCGACAACATGGATACATAAACAGCTTCCACATTGTACTGACACACCATACTGCAGGCATCTTTCTGTTTCCTTCCTTCTCCCAGTAGGCTACATGCTCCTCCAGTACAGAGTCCAAGTCTCATTAGCCTTTGTCTTCTAAGTGTCTACCCAGCCAAGTGCCCACTGAGACTGGAGCTTAATATGTGGCTGTTAACTGCATGAAAGATACACTTTATAAAATTCACAATAACCGAGTATTTGTCAAGATCATCAGGTTTAAAGATGACCATTTGAAAGATAAATTATGTTACTCCCATCAAGGCTTCCCTAGGCAAAACTATGGGGTTAGCAAACTTTTTCTGTAAAAGGCCAAAGGATAAATTATTTCTAAGCAATGTAGTCTCTTGTTTTAACTACCCAGCTCTGTAGTCCTGAGGCAAAAGCAGCCACAGAAAATATGTAAGCAAGTGGGTATGGCTATATTCCAGCAAAACTTTATTTATAAAACAGGCAACTTGCTGGATTTAGCCTACATGTTTTAGTTTGTTACCCTCTAAGGTAGGCATTGAGTGTTTTTCTTCCTTTCTACCTTTGTTTTCATTTGGCTTCTCCTTTCCCAGTAGTCCCTTTTGAAAAGATCATTTGATTATGTGAGTAGGTGCTCAATAAATGGATGAATGCATGGGGCATAAAGAAGTCTCAGAAAAAGGTGGTCACTTCCCTTCCTGCTTCTGGTCCCCACACAGTATTAGATACAGTGATGTCTCAAGGTGCATCCACTTACCACCCACCCTTCCAATCCATGGCAGAGGGTGGGCCTTCCTGAATAAGAGAACATTGAAAGCAGTAATACCTGGGCCAAAGTTGTCTGTTTCTTAGCTCAGAGCACTTCCCACGGGGCAGCGCAGATTGAGGAGTCTAACAGACCCTGCTCAGATTATTGAACCTGCTATAGGACCTCCCTGAGCTGCAGAGTAAGGAAAATCATACCATCGCACAAGAAGGTGGAGACACTAAATGAGATCATGTACGCAGAGTGCCCCCACATCACTGACAACCAGTAAAGTGCAATCGGTCCTCTTTCCTGGTTCAGATCACCAGCTCCTCCACTTTCTCTGTAGATCCAGCCCAGTACCTGTTGACTGCCTCACGTTTGCTGCCTATGTCTGCAGAACAGGTTAGCATTTCTCAGCTCCACCACCAAGAAAATCCCTAAACTCACTCTGATCAACTCTAGTATATATAGGAACATCAGCCCCCAACTTCTCTCAAAATATAAATGAGCAAAGACAGTTACTATGGAAAAGAATCTAGTAGCTTGAGATCTGGGTTTGCTAATAGTGAAATCTCAAAGCATTTATTGAAACAGAGTGCCTCAGAGGGAAAAAATTCTCTGACCAGGAGGAAAACAGGGGGGAGCCTGGCTCAGTCAGGAACCTGACACCCTGTCTCCACAACACCCCTTAACACCAGCTGGCTTAATCTCACTCTAGCTTTCCAACAAAACCTCCTAGAATCTCCTGGGAAAAAAATGGTTACACTTGTGTATTCTCAGTGAAGTGAGAATAAACATAAACAGGACAGAACCAGTCCCTGAAGCTGCATTGAGTACAAAGGGAGAGCCAGTCTCCCTTTCTCTTTTTTCTTTCCCTCCCCTTCCTCTTTCTTTTCTTTTCTTTTCTTTTCTTTTCTTTTCTTTTCTTTTCTTTTCTTTTCTTTTCTTTTCTTTTCTTTTCTTTTCTTTTCTTTTCTTTTCTTTTCCTTTCCTTTCCTTTCCTTTCCTTTCCTTCCTTCCTTCCTTCCTTCCTTCCTTCCTTCCTTCCTTCCTTCTTTCTTTCTTTCTTTCTTTCTTTCTTTCTTTCTTTCTTTCTTTTTCTTTTTTTTCTTCAGTCTTTAGTGTCTACTTTGTGTTCCCATGAGCCTGGCTCCAGGACAAACCAAAGCAGTGGCCTTGAGGTTGGAGAGAAGATGGTGTATTTGAGCTGGGAGATCTTAGGCACAACACTGTATCATTCTAAAGTTTCTGTAAAATGAGTATATCAATAATAGCTATCTCCTATGGTTATGGTGAGCATAGTATGAGCTCATGTAGAGAGCACCCAGTCCCAAGTCTGCCTTGTGACTAGTGTTCATTCAATGGCAGCCATATGAGAATTGGAGTAAGAGGGGATCAAACCATCTTTGTATTTTGTGTTACAGAGTCAGATACACCCATTTCCACTACAAAGAGAGAGCTGATAACCAGGCAAACTCAGCACACTTCTCTCCAGCACAGTGGACACACAGTGCCAAATCCTAAACCCGTGGTTCCCCTTTTACTAGATGCCATGTATATCCCAGCTCTCATCAAGGCTTCACAAAATTTGCACACCAGCTGGGAGTTTGGTGTGGTGTCTGTGTATTATGCTTACAGGGGTGTTCAAAAGCATGCCAGGCGTATGCTTTGGCATCTCTGGGCCACGCTGGAAGAAGAAGAGATGTTTTGGGCCACACATGAAATACATTGTGACACATAATCACAAAAAAAATCTCTTTACATTTTAAAATATATTTTATTGATTATACTATTACAGTTGTCCCATTTTTCCCCCATCATTCCCCTCCACCCTGCACACACCTCCCACCCACATTCCCCTCTTAGTTCATGTCCATGTGTCATAAGTTCTTTAGCTTCTACATTTCCCACACTATGCTTGCCCCCCCCATCTATTTTCTACCTACTGTCTATGCTACTTATTCTCTATACCTTTTCCTCTCTCTCCTCCTCCCACTCCCCTGTTGCTAACCCTCCATGTGATCTCCATTTCTGTGTTTCTGCTCCTGTTCTAATGTTTGCTTAGTTTGCTTTTGTTTTAGGTGTGGTTGTTAATATCTGTGAGTTTGCTATCTTTTTACTGTCATATTTTTTATCTTCTTCTTCTTAGATAAGTCTCTTTAACATTTCATATAATAAGGGCTTGGTGATGATGAACTCCTTTAACTTGACCTTATCTGAGAAGCACTTTATGTCCCCTTCCATTCTAAATGAAAGCTTCGCAGGATAGAGCAATCTTGGATGTAGGTCTTTGACTTTCATGACTTGGAATACTTCTTTCCAGCCCTTTCTTTCCTGGAAGGTCTCTTTTGAGAAATCAGCTGACAGTCTGATGGGAACTGCTTTGTAGGTGACTGTCCCCTTATCCCTTGCTGCTTCTAGAATTCTCTCCTTCATTTGAATCTTGGGTAATGTAATTATGATGTGCCTTGGTGTGTTCCTCCTTGGGTCAAACTTCTTTGGGACTCTCTGAGCTTCCTGGACTTCCTGGTAGTCTATTTCCTTGGCCAGATTGGGGAAATTCTCCTTTATTATTTGTTCAAATAAGTTTCTCACCTGTTGCTCTTCCTCTTCCCCTTCTGGTACCCCTAAAATTCGGATGTTGGGATCTTTAAAGATGTCCTGGAAGTTCCTAAGCCTCTCCTCATTTTTTTGAATTCTGATTTCTTCATTCTTTTCTGTTGGTTGTTTCTTTCTTCCTTCTGGTCCACTTCATTGATTTGAGTCCCAGTTTTCCTCCCATCTCTATTGGTTCCCTGTGCGTTTTTCTTCATTTCACTTATTGTAGCCTTCATTTGTTCATCTAATTTGTGAGCAAAATCAACCAAATCTGTGAGCCTCCTGATCACCAGGGCTTTGAACTGTGCATCTGATAGGTTGGGTATCTCTTGGTTGCTTAGATGAATTGGCTCTGGGGCTCTTAATCTGTTCTTCTGTTTGAGCCATTTTTGTTTTTTGGTGTTTTTTTTTGGGAGGTCCGTTCACAGTCGTTACATAGTGAGGAGTGGAGCCTTAGGTGTTCACCAGAACGGGGCAGCCCAGTCGCTGGGTTGTGAGGCTGTATGTGGGGGCAGGGTCTCAGAGGGAACAATGGCACTTGCTCCGCTCTCTCAGATTCCAGTCCCCTCCACCACTTCCCCTTTGCCTGGATTATCTGCATGTGAATGTGGGACCACCTGGTCAGCCAGACGCCTTGTGCAACCTCACTGGGTCTGCTTGTGGCCACCCCATGCCCAGGGTCCGATAGCGGATGCCTGTGCGCCTGGGGTCTGCCAGCTGCTGCTGCCTGCATGCCCAGGTCCTCCAACCTTCACTTTTTCCTGCAGCAACTCCGCCCCTCTTACCGGTCTGGATGAATGGTTGTTGAACTTCTGTACAATTCAATTTTTCTATCAGTTCTGGTTGTTTTCTTGTTTCTAAATCTTTGTTGTCCTTAATTTTGGTTGTGTGAGGAGGCACAGTGTGTCCACCTACGCCTCCATCTTGACCAGAAGTTCCCTCTTTATGTTTTAAGTAAATTTACAATTTTGTGTTGGGCCACGTTGATAACCATCCTGGGCTGCATGCAGCCTGCAGACCACAGGTGGGACAGTCCTGCTTCATAGTGACTTGGATACTCTGGTGAGGGGTACGTGCCCTCCATTTCTTCACAGTCCCCACCACTCCGTAATATATTATACCAGGATATGTGTGTGTGTGTGTGTGTGTGTGTGTGTTTTATCTAAAATTACCTGCAGAGCCTCTAAAGTCATGTGAGTTTATATCCTCATCCCCTCACACCTGGCCTCAGACTATATCCTTTAACATTAACCACATACCTATCAAATTTTCCTCAACATATGTCTTAGTCCCCTTGATGGGGACTGAGGACTGGTGATCTCTCCGATGCTGGCATCAGGAAACACATTACCCTTCCTCAGGATGAGGTGATTTTTTTTTATAAAGTTAAGTACATCTACTGTGTATATATTTCCTGTTCTGGCACATGGTCCTGTCATGCCAGTACATTTTCTCCTACCCACACTGCCAGAATAAATAGGGAAATGTCACCACACATTTCATTATCATGTCAGTGGGTCTGATTCTGTGTTGGGCATTGGGTTAAGATTTTCTGAGCCCCAATAGCTCAGAGCCTATTGAGGAGAAGGAGAAAGCAGTGTGCTCAGTGTACCAGGAAAGATTGGTGTGAAGGAAGGAACCATTCATTTTAGCTGGCGGAGGTCACTGAAAACCACAGAGAGGAGATGTGGTGTCCCATGGTTGCTGTAATAAATTACCACAAACTTAGTGGCTTAAAACATCAGAAATTCATTCTCTCACAGTTTTTAAGGCCAGAGTTCTAACTCAATGTGCTGGCAGAGCCCTGTGTTCTGTGCTCTAGGGGAAAATCCACTCCTTGCCTTTTCCAGCTGCTAGTGGCTGCTGGTATTCCCTGAATTGTGGCTGCATCAGGCCAATCTCTGCCTCCATTTTCACACACTCTGACTCTGCCTTCTCCCCTATGTGTTGTTCTCTCAAAACTGTTATTGTATTTAGGGACCACCCAGAATAAACTCCTATTAAGATCTTAATTTAGCCCTGGTTGTCTGGCTCAATTGGTTGGAGTGTCATCCCATACACCAAAGCATTGTGGGTTAAATCCTGAGTTGGAGCACATACCTGAGTTGCAGTTTGAACCCCTGCTGGGGTGCATGCAGGGTTGGGGGCAACTGATTAACGTTTCTCTCTCACATCAATGTTTCTGTCTTTCTCTATAAAATTAATGGACATGCCCTCGGGTGAGGATTTTAAAAAAGATCCTAATTTAACTTCATCATTAGTCATATAAGGTAATATTCACAGGTCCCCGAAATTAGAAATGAATATATATTTCAGTTTGGGAGGGGGCATTTGATCAGCCTCCTTTTGATACAGGAGATAACATTGAAACTAATCCTCTGAGGGTAGAGTTTACCTGATGGCGAGGAGTGTAAGGCGTATTCAGGGTTCAGAGGCACGAAAGGCCTGGGTCCATCCTGGAAGGCCATAAGTTGGTGTGTCAGGAGTTCTGAATGGTGGAAGGGAGGTGGCACCAGGAAGCGCTCATGTACACGAAGCCCAAGGCCTATGTTGTGCTCTATAGGTTATGAGGAATCAAATAGCTAGACACACAGTCAAACCCTGTTGCCAAAAAGGTATCATTCTCTTCATTACAAGGGGTTGTTTTTCTTTTTTGTTTGTTTGCTTGTTTTGCCACAGGTCATGGTGCCAGCACTAATGCTGTTGAGAGGAGGTAGGGAGGGCTGCTGTACTCACAGATGTGGGGTAAGTTCTGTGAACTCTACAGAATGCTTAACCTCCTACCCACCCTCACCCTCAAAGGGCTTATTTCCTAGGCCATGTGCTTTGGCTCCTTTGAAGGATAGACTATGCACCAAAGCTCCCTTTAACGCACAGTGATATTATACAGGGTTCTAGCCAATAGAGGCCCTGGAAGAAACAACTTGGTCTGGCATCTGCAAGAAAAGATTTAGACTCTCTTCAATTTGCCAGGAAACTCAGGGGATGCATCTTTGAAAAGCTGACTTCCCACCACCTTCCTCCCCATTGCTGCACTGAATTTCTGACTCTGTTCCATTGCAGATGCTGTTCCCTGTACTCCTGAACATACAGGGCACTCTAGGGGCTGTGTACTGTGCGGTCATTTCTTCACTGGGTTTGCTCAGTGGCCCCTTCTGTGACACAGGCAGTGGAAACTACACCTACCCTTTCAGGAATGACAGCCTGGAGTGAGTATCATTTATGGTCTTGGGTTAGTGTCTAACATCTAGTGATGATACAGTTGATAACCACAAAGAATAGGTGCTCTCAGTATTGACCATCCAGTAATGGGGCAAGGTACTTTCATTCATACCTAGTGTCTTGTTCCTCTCTTTACACCTGCTCACCTGCTCCCCAATCAATAATCTCTAGGAGGTGATTAGCCAAGGCAAGAAGTGCCTGTGAATTAAGCAGTCCACCCAAGCTATTCATTATAATACCTGACTTCATTAACCCTAAGTATTAAATTCAACTGCGTATGTGCTGAGGGCCTGACTAGTACTTGCTAGGCACTGTCATAAGAGAAGGGGGTATGAAGGAAGGGTAAGACAACTTGCCTATTTGCAAGCAGCTCACAATTGAACTGTGAAGACTTAATAACTAAATCTGGAGTTGAACAAATATCCTGAAATGGCTGGACCTATGGTGATGCACATTTAGTTTCCTAGCAGGATACAGAAAGAGACCCAACACCAATTGATTGAAAAAGACCCTGCTTCTCGTCTCATTTCATATTCTCTCCCTGGCAGATCACATCCATCCCATGGCTTTTGGAGTCATCCAACTATCCATGTAAATAATCCCCAAACGTCCATCTCAAGCCTACATCTTTTGAATTCTTGACCCCAATATCTAATTACTTCCTTGAAATTTACTCTTGAACATCTAATTGTATTTCAGTATTAATATGTCCAAAATCCTTATGTCCATGAATGTTTTGTCAGTCATTCCAATACTATTAAATGTCACCTTAAAGCTGAATCACCTTTGATTATTCTCCCTTCTCACTTCTCATGTTAAATCCATTATCAAAACTTGACAATTCTACCTTGACAATAACCTTGAATATACATTGCTCTTCACCTGGTCTGTTATCACCCTGTTCTCAGTCTCTAATACCATCTACATCCTCTCCTATAACAGTCCTCCAACAAGTATCTGCTGGAGAGGTAATCAAGAAGATGTGACCACCAGCTGACACTAAGCTGGACCCTGGCATTGGAAGCTCCTCAGCCCCTCCCTTGTCCTTGAAATGTGTACACACTTGTGTTCCCCACTCCCGCAAATTATTCCAAGGATACAGCCTGAAGAGAGCAATGTGATGTGGAGACTACCTGGACAGTATACCTGATAATCCAGTTAGGGCCTCTCTATAAAAATTTTTAAGATTCTGAAAAGTGGATGTGGAGAACTACTCATCTTGTGGCCATCCAATGCAAGTATTGTAACTAAATTCCTTTGCTTATTAAACCTGCCACCTACTAATCTGGGGTGCTCTGCCCTTTTCTTTAGCCTCTCCCTACACTTCCTCTATGGGGGCTGGTTTCAGGTTTCACTTGGGAAGCTCTTGGCCAGGTTTAGGAAGCAACAGTATCCCAGCTCTATTTAGTCCTTCAATCTTTCTGCCATGTATTAGCTGAAAGGGTTTTATAAAATGTAAAGATGCTGATAAGGCCAAGAATTTTTTACATTTAAGAAACCTGCAGTCTCATTGAGAACTCAATAAATATGGATATGAATACAGGCAAAGCTAGAATTAGACAGAAATGTCAAATACAGTGTCTGGCATAAGTAACGCCTGCCTGAGTGTGGTTCATAGGGTAATAATATGGGTGTAATAAGTTATAGTTTTCATTGGAACGTTTCACCTAAAATGTCATATGGTGTGCTTGCTTGAGTGTGATGTTGTTATGTACAGAATTACATTCTTATGACTTTTTAATAAAATATTTTGTAATAAAAAAGGGGCATTATTTGTGTTGGACCCTGCAGTTCTGTGAAATATATGACCTGATAACTGATTCCATTTGCTTTTCACTTAAGAAGTACACTCTAATTCCAAAATTCCTATAGTTTTTGAGCACATGCTATTTCTTTTTATGATTCATTGCACTCCTCTCAGCTGCTGTCTCTTCCAAGGCTGGGTGACTCCAGCTTTCCCTGTGAAGATTTCTCCAGCTACTCTAGACCTCTAGACTTCCTCTTTCTATGATAATAATTATGATATAACTAAAATATATTGCCTGCTACATGGCAGACAATGGGCTAATACCTTATCTAATCCTCCCAACCACTCTATAGTATCGGTGCCATTTTTTATGTTTTTATTTTTATTTTTTGATGGTATATATAACTTTATTTGGAAATGTAGTCTTTGCAGATGTAACCGAGTTAAGATGAGGTCACACTAGATTAGAGCAGGCTCTAAATCTAAGGTCTTTTTTAAAATATATTTTATTGATTATGCTGTTACAGTTGTCCCATTTCCCCCCACTTTATTCCCCTCTGCCCTGCACACCCTCTTGCACCAGCATTCCCTCCCACCCTTAGTTCATGCCCATGGGTTGTACATATAAATACTTTGGCTTTTCCATTTCCTATACTATTCTTAACTACCCCCTGTCTATTTTCTCCCTACCATCTATGCTTCTTAGTCCCTGTACTTTTTTCCCCATTCTCCCCCATGCAGCTCCCCACTGATAAGCCTCCATGTGCTCTCCATTTCTGTGATTCTGTTCCTATTCTAGTTGTTTGCTTAGTTTGTTTTTTCATTAATGTGTTTTTATTTTTTAATTTATTTTAATTGTTGTTCTTGTACACTTTTCTGTCTTTTACTCCAACCCCAGTCCATCGCCCCAGCCCTCCCCACCTCCCTCCCATTTCCACCCCCCTAGTTTTTATCCATGTGTCCTTTATACTTGTTCCTGTAAATCCTTCCCCTTTTCCCCTGATCTTCCTTCCTCTCTCCCCTCTGGTGACTGTCAGTCTGTTCCCAATTTTAATGTCTTTGGTTGTATTTTGCTTGTTTGTTTGTTTTGTTGATTAGGTTCCTGTTAAAGGTGAGATCATATGGTATTTGTCTTTCACTTCCTGGCTTATTTCACCTAGCATAATGCTCTCCAGTTCCATCCATGCTGTTGCAAAGGTAAGAGCTCCTTCTTTCTTTCTACTGCATAGAATTCCATTGTGTAAATGTACCACAGTTTTGTGATCCATTCATTTACTGATGGGCACCTGGGTTGCTTACAACACTTGGCTATTGTAAATTGTGCTGCTATGAACATAGGGGTGCATAAATTCTTTTGGACTGGTGTTTCAGGCACGGCTAAAGAAAACAGTATTAAAATAAAAAGAGAATCAACTGTATGGGAAAACATATTTTCCAATGATACCTCAGACAAGGGTTTAATCTCTAAAATATATAAAGAACTTACACAACTCCACTCTAAGAAGACAAGCAACCCAATTAAAAAATGGGCACAGGACTTGAACAGACACTTCTCTAAGGAGGACATACAGAGGATCCAGAGATACATGACAAGATGCTCAATATCACTAGCTATCAGAGAGATGCAAATTAAAACCACAATGAGATACCACTTCACACCAGTCAGAATGGCCATCATAAACAAAGCAACAAACAAGTGTTGGAGAGGTTGTGTTTTTGTTTTTTTAGGTACATTTGTTGATAGTTGTGAGTTTGTTGTCATTTTACTGTTCATACTTTTGATCTTCTTTTTCTTAGATAAGTCCCTTTAACTTTCGTATAATAAGGGCTTGGTGATGATGAACTCCTTTAACTTGACCTTATCTAGGAAGCACTTTATCTGCCCTTCCATTCTAAATGACAGGTTTGCTGGAGAAAGTAATCTTAGACATAGGTCATCGCCTTTCATGACTGAATACTTTTTTCCAGCCCCTTCTTGCCTGCAAGGTTTCTTTTGAGAAATCAGCTGATATTCTTATGAGAACTCCTCTGTAGGTAGCTGTCTCATTTTCTCTTGCTGCTTTTAAAATTCTCTCCTTATTTTTAATCTTGGGTGATCAAATTAAGATGTGCCTTGGTGTGTGCTTCCTTATGTACAACTTCTTTGGGACTCTCTGAACTTCCTGGAATTATTTCCTTTGCCAGATTGGGAAGGGTCTCTTTCATTATTTTTTCAAATAAGTTTTCAATTTCTTGCTCTTCATCTTCTCCTTCTGGAACCCCTATGATTTGGATGTTGGGACATTTAAAGTTGTCCCAGAGGTTCCTAAGCCTTTTCTCATTTTTTTGAATTCTTGTTTCTTCATTCTATTCTGGTTCAATGTTTATTTCTTCCTTCCGGTCCCAATTGTTGATTTGCGTCCTGGTTTCCTCCTCTTTATTGTTAGTTCCCAGTATAGTTTTCTTGATTTCACTTTGCATAGCTTTCACTTCTTCCTCTATTTTGTGACCATTCTTAACCATTTCCGTGAAAATCCACATTACCACTGTTTTGAACTCTGTGTCTGATAGGGTAGCTATCTCTTCATTGCTTAGTTGTTGTTTGTTTTTCTGGAGCTTTGATCTGTTCTTTCATTTGGGCCATTTTATTGGTCTTGGCACACCTGTTATGTAGTAAGGAGTAGAGTCTTAGGTATTCAACAGGGCGGGCAATCCACCTCACTGTGTTGTGGTGCTATATGTGGAGGAGGGGTCTGAGAGGGTACAATGCCACTTGCTTGGCTCTCGCTGGCTTTCAGTCACTCCCTTTGCTACTCACAAACAAATTGGGCCCTTCTGGTGATAATTCCTGGATGTACATTCTAGGTCCCTGTGGGTCTCTCTAATGTACTCTCCTTTGAGGCTGGGAGTTTCTTCCACTGCTGCAACCCCCACAGATTTTTTCAGTCAGAGGTTTTGAGGCTATTATTTTCCCTTGCTGCAACCCTGGATTGTGCAGTCTGTCTCACTCCACAGTTGTTTCTCCCGGTTTATCTGCACGGAAATGTGGGACCACCAATCTGCTAGCCACCGCCTTACCTGCCTAGGTCCTCCAGCTGCTGCCTTGCCATGAGTCCTCTGCGCCCAGGTTGCCTGTCATCGCCCCTCCCACTGGTCCAGATGCATGTTTCTTCTTTAACTCCTTTGTTGTTGGACTTCCATACATTTGGATTTTCTGTCATTCCTGTTTTTTTTTTTTTAATTTCTTGTCCTTGTTTTGGTTGTGTGAGGAGTTACAATGTATCTACCAAATTTTTCAGACTGTAAGATGCATCAGACCATAAGAGGAACCTAGGTTTCAGAGGAAAATAGGAAAAAAAATTTTGAAGCAAAAAATGTGGTCAAATGTTTAATAACATAAATAACATAGGCCGCCGCTTCCCACCCCCAGCGAGCCAGGTAAGCTACATTCGGACTATAAGATGCCCCTTTTTCCTCCCAAATTTGGGGAGGAGAGCATCTTATAGTCTGAAAAATACGATATCTATGCCTCCATTTTGGATGAAATTCCCTTTTTTAATTGATTATTTAGAGAGAGAGAGGGAGGAAGGATGAAAGAGTGGGAGAGAGAAAGAGAGAGAGAGATCAATTTTTGTTGTTCCATTTTATTTTTTAACCTTCTTGACATTATTTATTATGTATGAAGTTTAACAATATTCTTTTTTTAAATTATTTTATTGTTGTTCAAGTACAGTTGTCTGCATTTACCCCCCACAACCCCTCCCCTCACTGCAGCCATCCCCACCTTTTTTCCCTGCTTCCACCCTGCTTGGTTTTGTCTATGTGTCCTTTATAGTTGTTTCTGAAAACCCTTCCACCCTCATCCCCGATTATCCTCTCCCACCTCCCCTCTGGTTACTGTCAGATTGTTCTTAATTTCAGTGTCTCTGGTTATATTTTGCTTGCTTCTTTGTTTTGTTGATTAGGTTCCAGTTAAAGATGAGATCATATGGTGTTTGTCTCTCACCATTTGGCATATTTCAATTAGCATAATGCTCTCCAGTTCCATCCATGCTGTCACAAATGGTAGGAGCTCCCTCTTTTTTTTCTGCTGCATAGTATTCCATTATGTAAATGTACTACAGTTTTTTGATCCGTTCATTTACTTATGGGCACTTAGGCTATTTCCAGCACTTGGCTATTGTAAATTATGCTGCTATGAACACTGGGGTGCATAGGTTCTTTTGGATTGGTATTTCAGGGTTCTTAAGATATAATCCTAACAGTGGAATTGCTCGGTAAAGAGGCAGTTCCATTTTTCATTTTCTGAGGAAATTCCATACTGTTTTGCAGGGTGGCTGTACCAGTCTGCATTCCCACGAACAGTGCACTAGGGTTCCCATTTCTCCACATCCTCGCCAACACTTGTTGTTTGTTGATTTGTTTGTGATGGGCACTCTGACCACTATGAAGTGGCATCTCATTGTGGTTTTAATTTGCGTCTCTCTGATAGCTAGTGATGCTGAGTATCTTTTCATATGTCTCTGGGTCCTCTGTATGTCCTCCTTGGAGAAGTGTCTGTTCAAGTCTTTTGACCATTGTTTAATTGGGTTTTTTGTCTTCCTGGAATGGAGTCATGTGAGTTCTTTATATATTTTGGAGATTAAACCCTTGTTTGAGGTATCATTGGCAAATATGTTTTCCCATATAGTTGGTTCTCTTTTCATTTTAGCCATGCAGGAGCTTTTTAATTTGATGAGGTCCATTTCTTTATTCTTTCTTTTATGTCCCTTGCTCTAGGGGACATATCAGTGAAAATATTGCTGCATGGAATGTCTGAGATTTTCCTGCCTATGTTTTCCTCTAGGGCCTTTATGGTGTCATGACTTTATTTAAGTCTTTTGTCCACCTTGAATTTATTTTTGTGTCTGGTGTAAGTTTGGGATTGAGTTTCAGTTTTTTTGCATGTAGCTGTCCAGATCTCCTAAAACCATTTATTGAAGAGGCTATTTTTACTCCATTTTACACTTCTGTCCCTTTGTCAAATATTACTTGATCATAGAGACGTGGGTTTATTTCTGAGCTCTCTATTCTGTTCCATTTGTTTATATATCTGTTCTTATGACAGTACCAGGCTGTTTTGATTACAGTGGCCTTGTAATACAATTATCAGGTGCTGTGATCCCTGCTACTTTGTTCTTCTTTCTCAAAATTGTTGAAGCTATTCGGGGTCATTTATGGTTCCATATAAATATTTGAAATGTTTGTCTTATATCTGTGAAATATATCACTGATACTTTCATAGGGATTGTGTGGAATCTATAAATTGCTTTGGGTAGTATGGACATTTTGATGGTGTTAGTTCTTCCAATCCATGAGCATGGTACATGCTTCCATTTGTTCATGTCTTCCTTAATTTCTTTCTTCAGTGTTGTATAGTTTTGTGTGTATAGGTCTTTTACCTCCTTGGTTAGGTTTATTCCTAGATACTTTATTTTTCTTGTTACTATCGCAAATGGTATTTTTTCCCTGATTTCTGTTTCTAATATTTCATTGTTTGTGTAAAAAATGCCTTTGATTTCTGAATATTGACTTTGTATCCCACTGTTTTTCCAAATTCACTTATTAGGTTGAGTAGTTTTTTGGTGGAGTATATAGGATTTTCTATGTACACTATCATGTCATCTGTAAACAATGACAGTTTTGCTTCCTCCTTTCCAATTTGGATGCCATTTATTTCTTTTTCTTGTCTGATCTCTGTGGCTAGGACTTTCAATACTATGTTAAATAGGAGTGGTGAAAGTGGACATCCTTGTGTTGTTCCTGATCTTAGTGGGAAAGCTTTTAGTTTTTGCCCATTGAGTATGATGTTGGCTGTAGGTATCTCATATATGGCCTTTATTATGTTGAGGAATGCTCCATCTATTCCTACTTTGCTGAGTGTTCTTATGATAAATAGGTGTTGTTCCTTATCAAATGCTTTTTCCACATCTATTGATATGTTCATGTGATTTTTTGTCTTTGCTTTTGTTTATGTGATGTATTACATTTATTGATTTGTGAATATTGTACCATCCTTGCATCCCTGGGATGAGTTTCACTTGGTCATGGTGCATGATCTTTTTAATGTATTGTTGGATGTGGTATGCCAATATTTTGTTGAGGTTTTTAGCATCTATGTTCATGCACAATATTGGCCTGCAGTTTTCTCTCTTTATTATGTCTTTTTCTGGTTTTGGGATTAGGGTGATGCTGGCTTCACGAAAAGAGTTTGGGGGTCTTCCCTCTTCTTGGATTTTTTGGAATAGTCTGTGAAGGATAGGGGTTAGCTCTTCCTTAATACCTTGTAAAATTTTCCTGTGAAACTGTCTGGCCCAGGGCTTCTGTGTGTTGGGAGTTTTTTTTATTACTGCTTCAATTTTGTCAGCTGTTATTGGTCCATTCAGGCTTTCTGCTTCTTCTTCACTGAGCTTTGGAAGATTATATTTTTCTAGAAATTTGTCCATTTCACCTAGGTTTTCAAATTTCTTGGCATACAGTTCTTCATAGTAATTTCTTACAATCCTTTATATTCCTGTGGTGTCAATTGTAATCTCTCCTCTTTCATTTCTGATTGTGTTTATTTGGGTCCTCTTTTTTCCTTGATGAGCCTCCTTAAAGGCTTGTCAGTTTTGGTTATCTTTTCAAAAGACCAGCTCCTGGATTCATTGATCCTTAGAATTGTGCTTTTAGTCTCTATGTCATTTAATTCTGCTCTGATCTTGGTTATTTCCTTTCTCCTACTTGCTCTGGGCTTTCTTTGTTGTTGTTCCTCAAGTTCTTATAGGTGTAGGGTTAGGTTGTTTGTTTGAAATGTTTCTATCTTTTTTAGGTAGGCCTGTATCACTATGAACTTCCCTCTCAGGACTGCCTTTGCTGTGTCCCATAAGTTTTGGATTCTTGTGAGTTCATTTGCATTTGTTTACAGAAACTTTTTGATTTCTTCCTTAATCTCATTCTTGACCCAGTCATTGTTTAAAAGCATGCTATGCAATCTCCATTAGTTTGAGTGCTTTTGAGTTTTTTCCTTGAGGTTGGTTTCTAGTTTCAGTACCTTGTAGCCAGAGAAAACGCTGGATATGATTTTAACTTTCTTGAATTTGTTGAGGCTTGTTTTGTGTCCTATCATGTGGTCTATCTTTGAGAATGTTCCATGTGCATTTGAAAAGAATGTGTATTTAGCTTCTTTGGGATGAAGGGCTCTCTATATAGCAGTGAAGTCCATTTCATCTAGGACATTGTACAATGCCACAATATCTTTGTTGATATTTTGTTTGGAAGAGCTATCCATTTTTGTCAGTGGGGTGTTGAAATCTCCTACTATAATTGTGTTGCTGTCAATATCTTTCTTAAAGTCCTGCAAGATTTTCCTTATGTATTTGGGTGCTCCTATGTTGCGTGCAATATATATCTACAATATTTATGTCTTCCTCATGGATTCTTCCCTTGAGTATTATGCAGTGACCTTCTGGGTATTTTTTTGAAGTCTATTTTGTCTGATATGACTATTGCTACCCCAGCTTTTTTTTCTTTCCCTGTACATTTGCTTGGAATATTTGTTTCCATATCTCACTTTCAGTCTGTGTAGGTCTTTTGTCCTGAGGTGGGTCTCTTGTAGGCAGCATATGTATGGGTCATGATTTCTTATCCATTCAGTTATTTTATGTCTGTTGATTGGACATTTAATCTATTTATGTCTAAGGTTATTATTGATGGGTACTTATTCTTTGCCATTTTACTTCCTTCGGACCTGCATTCTTCTCTCTTGCTCTCTCTCTCCCCCCCCGCCCCCGTCTTCCCTTTTCTTAAAGTAGTCCCTTTAGCATCTCTTGCAGAGCTGGTTTAGAGGAGGTGTATTCTTTGCCTTCTTTCATCCAGGAAACTCCTTATTTGTCCTTTTGTTTTAATTGAGAGCCTTGCTGGATAGAGTAGTCTTCATTGCAGGCCTTTGTTTTTCATTACTTAGAATATTTCCTGCCAGTCCCTTCTGGCTTGGAGCATTTCTGTTGAGAAGTCAGCTGCTGGTCTTATCAGGGCTCCCTTGTATGTTACTTTCTGTTTCTCTCTTGCTGCCTTTAAGATTCTCTCTTTTTCTTGGAGCTTTGCCATTTTGATTGTGATGTGTCTTGAAGTGATCCTCTTTGGGTTCCTCCTCATTGGGACTCTCTGTGTTTCTTGGATTTGTGTGACTTTTTCTCTCATCAAATTAGGGAAGTTTTCCATCATTACTTTTTCAAACAGTTTTTCCATCCCTTGCTCTTCTTCTTCTCCTTCTGGTATCCCTATTATATGGGTATTATTACATTTCATGTTGTCCTGCAGTTCTCTTAACACCTCTTTGTTCTTTCTGAGTCTCTTTTCCTTTTCTTGCTCTTTCTGGGTGTTTTTTTTTCTACTTTGTCCTCCAACTCACTAATCCAATCTTCTGCTTCATTGATTCTGCTTTTCATTCCTTCTACTGTGCTCTTCAGTTCAGAAATTGTATTCTTCACTTCCTCTTGGCCCTTGTTGATAGTTTCTATTTCCTTTCTCATGTTGATATAGTTTGGAGTGAGTTTATCATAATTTTCCTGTAGTTTTTGGTAATAATCAGAGAGCACATTGAGCTTCCTTATAAGCATTGCTTTGAACTCAATATCTGATACTTGACTTGCCTCTATTTCATCTAGCATTCTTTCTAAAGATTCTTCCTTTCCTTTCTATCGTTTTTTTGCCTTTCCATTGTTGTGAGACTCTTCTTGTTAGCCTCTGCTTCTTAAATTGCTCTGTCCTGACTCCCTTGGTTTGTGGTGTGAACTTCTATAATAAGAGACTTGTGATATTCAGTGGTGCAGTCTCCTTGATCTCCTGAACTTGCTGCTCTTGGGGTGTTATTTACGTTGGCTCTCTGGATGTATTTGGGTTTAGGTTGTTGTTGGATCTTTCTTTGGTTGGTCCTTCCCTCCAGCTGGTTGACTGAGGGTCACTCTGTATACCATGTCTGGTATTCTGTTATGCAGTTGAGGACAGGTTGTGTTGAAGCTGGTTCTTCTGTTGGTCCAAGGTTCTCTCTCGATACTGTTCAGTTGTTTGTTCTGGGTTCTTTCTCCACTGTTTAGTTGAAGTTCCACATTGGTCTTGGGTGGAGGTTAGTATGGCTTCCACTCACTCCTCCACCATCTTCCTTCTTTATCTGTTGGTGGTCCCTTTGTTGGTGGGTTCTCTCTTTCAGCAGGTGCATTGGTGTTCACAGCTCCCACCTGCTCTTTTATGTGACCAGTTGGAAGGGGGAGACAAAATGGATTAAGACAGTGGATTAAGAATTGTACTCTATGGGATTTAAAGTACCAACACATAGAGAAGAGATGGGAGATCCTTTGGATAAGTATAGTGTTAACCATGATATTTAACCCAACTAGCCACTTTTTAGAAAGGGTGGAAAAGAGATAGGACTCTTGTTAGAGGGGGGAAGGATTGTGAGTTGAATCCAGAAAACAGAATGCTTGTGGGAGGTGAGATTATGAGATATAGTGAGAGTAAAGGATAGAAAATAGGTGTAGTGTGTGAGAGAAGAGAGTTAACCACAATAGTAATAAAGTTCCTGAAGATAGTGAAATGGGCTAAGATCCAGGTGGGGTGCCATGTAGTATTTGCAATTGTATGGAACAATAATTATTTATAATCACACTGGAACAACCATCATATGACAGAATCTATGTGATCTGAATAACAAGAATAGGAAGTACATGACCTAGAAGAGTGTGCTATGGGAACACAGTGAAGTGAGAGAAGGAAAATTAAAAATACACTATGAAAGAAAGAACAAGAAAAAACAGTCAAACAATGCAATTAAACAAACAAGTAAAATGAAGACTACTAAACAGAAAGAAGAGAAATAAAAAAATACTAATGAAATAAAAGAAGTAAAAATAATGAAAAATAATAATAATACAAATAAACAATAACTTGCACATTCTCTGGAATAGCAAAGTGAAATTTGTCTCAGTTTCTCAGTTGTTGGGATGATCCTTCTTTGGGTCTGCTTCTGGTCCTGTCAGCTGTGACAGGTCTTATTGTCTCACTTGTGGGTGGGGGATGGGGGTGGCTGTGGGGGGTGTTCGGGGAAGAAAGAAAGAAAAAGGGTCCTGCTGGCTTTAAACTGGCCAAGCGAGTTCTGCTGATCTTCCTGGCTGCAACAGGCTGAGGGGCTTGGGTTTTGCTTTTCTCCCTTCTTATAGTTTTGCAGGGATGAGGGCCAGGTCTGGGACGCACTCTTCATAGTTGCCCAGCCTCCAACCCAGTTCTTCAGTTCACTGCTGGACCCCCAATTCCTTTCTGCACCAGGCCTACACATTCAGTTCACCAGTTGTGGTGTACTGGAGGTGCATCAACTAGGGGCAACTCACATACCACCTTCTCATTCTTTTCTGTCCTAGGTGCTAAGCACTCTCAAAGTCTCTTCAGGGTAGTTCGGCTTCCCCACTGAGTTATGTCTTTCTGGGGACTGCTGACTCCCTGAGTCCTGCAGGTCTCTTCTGTGGGGGGTGCCTTCTCCTTCCTCTTAGCGAGCCAATCTTCCCCATCAGGGTAGGGGCGCTGCCTTGGTTGCGGTGGTAGGCATGGGCATGCGGCCTCCACTTCTGCTTTGGGGGCAGGGGTGCAGCCAAGGTATGGCGGGGGTCTGCGTGGGTCTGTGGCCTCCACTGCTGCTGAGGTGATGTTAGGCGTGCACTGCTTGGGTGGCGGCTGTGGGGTCAGTCAGGCTGCTGGGGCCAATGGTGCAGGCGGGCACCCTCTGCTGCTGCGGCTGACGAGAGGTCAGGGGCCTGGCCAGGATCGTGGTGGCAGGGATGGGCTGGTTGCTGAGGCTCTGGTGGCTGTTGGGACATAGCCCCTGTGGGAGGCAGGGGCAGCCCCTGTGGGAGAATTCTCTGAACAGCCACCAAGAGCCTTTTTTTTAAAAAAACAAATTCTTCCTGTTCAATCAAGCCTGCCACTCCTAATAAGTGCCCGGCCTCTCTCACAGCCCAGCTTTCCAACCAGGCAGGATATTCTCCAAGACTGGGTCTGACATGGCCCAACTCTTCTCCCTTCTCCAGGCATCACCTGGCTTCCCAATTTCTCTGGTAATGACCCAGCCGGCGTCCACAGTTTTCGTGGATGCACACCACCTCTGTGCATTTGCCACTTCATCTTTATTTCCCCCAGCGACTTCAAGCATCCAGGTCCCTCCTGGTGCTGCTCAAATCTTATTTGTCAGGGAGGGAGCTGTTGAGACCCTTTCAGGAGCTTCTGAGACACTTATAGCAGCAGTTAAAATCTTGTAGCCCAGAATTCCTCACTTCTTCATATGCTCTCTTGTGTGGCTATGTCTGCTTCCTCAACGCCTTGTTGAGATATTGTGCTATCAGACGGAAAGATGATGTGTTCAATCTTCGCACCAATGAATGATAATAAACCTGCTGTCTTTAGGAAGAGGAGGGCAAAGAAGACCCTAAGGCTTTGTAATCTCCTTTGTTAGATTAGTGCCTCTCATGCACTTGTAAATATCAGCCCCCTCCATTTACTGTCACTTAAATCCAGACTCATTTTCTCCTCTGTCCTGGCAGGGAGAACTACTTATTCAACCAGCCTACCTGGGACACTTGCCAAGAGCCTGAGCACATTGTCCTATGGAATGTGGTCTTGTTCTCCATCCTCCTAGGGATCGGCATGATAGAAGCTGTGCTTTGCCTTAGCCAAGTTGTCAGTGGGCTCTGTGACATCTACTGTGGCACCTGCATCCGGAAAGGACAGGTCAGTGCTTCCAGAACCCATGAATTTTCAGGTCACGTCTCCCTGACCTGTTCCACACTGTCTCTCTCCTGCCCTAACCCCACATTCCCAAAGGTAAGCCAGTAACTAGGAAATGCCTTCTGAATTGTAGAACTTCATTTGCCACTTTGGGTTTAATTTTCTTTCAGGTGAACATAACTGGCTTATGACTGGCCTAAGAAATTACAACTGATTGACAGAAAAATGAGAGCTCCCAGGTTTCAGAAGGACTAGATTTGATGAATGTCAATCTTCGGAGTTCTGAGAAGCTGAGAAAAATGCCCTCAACTTTCTTACCAGAGTAGGTTTTTATAAAAGGACAACAGTTTCAAAAACTTCATCAACTTTGCTAGAATAAAGTCGTAGGGATGTACAATAGAAATAAAAAATAATAATATAATAAATGATTAAATGTATTCAGTGGTTATTATATTCCAGGCCCTGTGCTAAGCACTTTATCTACATTATTTCAGGTAATCCTATTAAGCAAGTGGCATTATAATGTCATATTGTAGAGAGAGGTTCATTACTTGTCTGAGGTTAATGAATTTAAATTTTTAATTTGAGCCTGATTCCAACATTTGTATTCTAGACCATATTCCAGTGGAGCTCAGAGTTTACTGCTTAGATACTAACTGGTTCCCTGGATTGTAACAGGTGCTATTCATTTACCAAAAAAGCGGGGAGTGGTGACTCTGGGGTGAAATTAATTTGAGGTGTACTGGATTAAATAAAGTTTAATAGGTTTCTCTACACAAGAGTTTTCAGAACCTTTACAAAGCCAGTGTGCATTGCTAATCTCCAGGAAGAGAATAACAAATGCATAATTTCCTTATTTGACCACAAAGCCCTTTGCTCCTGAACAGTTTTTATGGGGCCAATATTCCATGAAGTACACTTTGAGAAACACTGTATGACTCCATGATGAAATAGAATCTACTTTACACTGAACTTACTCAGTGTAAGAGATTTTTCCAAACCAACAGAGAAGCAGAAAAATATGGGATGAAACTTGTTAAGAACTACTCACATGTGGCTAGTTTTTTTTTTCTTTTTTAAGTTTGGTGTAATGGCAGGAAGCAGAAGTTTCTTTTCAGGCTTCTTTACTGTCACTGCAACAAACATTTTTGAGAACCCAGTATCTACCATACAAGCTATGGCTGTTCCCCAAAAGGCATTAGACAGAGTCTCTGGTTCGGGAAACTTGCAAACTGATGGATCCTGCATAGCTGATAGCTTGCATAGATGATATCCAAGGTCCCTGTTAACCTGTATTGTGCCTTTGTACAAATCAGAGAAAAGCAGAGGATACAGCTTGGCCAGTAGACAGAACCAATGGCAAGTTTGTAAAAGGTGCCTTATCCTCCAGATTAATGCAGCTTGTACTGGGTTGAGCAATGTCTCTCCAAAATTTATATTTAACAGGAACTGCAGAATGTGACTTAATTTGAAAATAGTCTTTTTGGAGATGTACTTAGTTAAAATGAGGTCATACTGGATCAGAGTGGACCCTAAATCCAATATGATCAGTGTCCTTCTAGGAAGAGAAGAAACACACACACAGAGAACATGTGAGGATTGAGACAGAGATTGAAGTTACCACAAACTAAGGAATGCCAAAGATTGCTGGCAACCACCAGGAGCTATGAGAGAATCAATCATGGAACAGATTCTCCTCCTGATCCCCAGAACCCAGACCACACCTTGATTTCAGACTTTGAGTCTCTAGAACTGTGAGAGAATAAATTTCTGTTGTTTTAAGCCACTCAATGGGTAGTAGTTTGTTAAGCAGCTTTAGGAGACTCATACACAGTCCCACACCAGAATGTAAAGGAGCAGACCCTGCTACCCTGTCCCCCTACCACATACTCTTCTGGACATGCTGCCTTGTGCAGATATAACCTACTCAAATTAACAGTGTGTCTCTGCTTGTACCATAAATGCCCAAGTTCCCTGCTAACCCGGTTGTTTCTTCAGCTTGTTTTTAGCTCTCCCACTGACATGAAGCCAGAAACACACACACACTCCAGATGAGAGGAGAGATGGACTAAGTGCCCCACAGTAAGCCCAGCAATGCATTAGCTCAACACTTACAATGCCATGAGAGTGTCACCTCTCTGAGGGGAACTGGGCTGAGGGAGGGGAAGTATTTAGGACAGTCAGTCCACCAGACAGAATGGCTGTATATGGCCCAAATACTGTTTCCCTTGGAATAAAAAAAAAAAATCTGAAGCAAAAGATTTTTTTGGCTATTCTCCATTAAAACACTCTCAATGTAAAGTGATGGATTTGAAGCAAGAGAAGAGAGAGGATTTCAGCTTCTGGCAAAAAGTCCCTCTTGTGGTGCTTCCTGTGGTGAGTAAATGGAATTCACTGTTAAAGACACCAAAGTACAAACATTCTGTGGGCAACAAAGTAGGCGGAGAAGGCACTGAGCTGCCCTTGGGCAGGAACCCCACTCCTGAGGTGGGCAAGACACTTAGGACTTAGCTAATGCTCCATCAAGGGCTTTGGAGGCTGGAAGAGCACCATTGACATTTGAAATGTAGAGCAAACCGTAAAATGATTTATGATTAATCCACTAAAAGGGTGTTTATTGAAGACTTCTCGTCAAGATGGGGCCAAGGGTCTCACCCCTTTGCACAACCACATTGAAATTACAACTAAAGTATAGAACAACCATCACTCAAAACCATCAGAAGTCAGGTATCCTACAGGACATGTACTATGGTAGGTCATGCTACCAAGACAGGGGGTCATAGCAGTTCTACCCAATACATAGAAACAAACATAAGGATGCTGCCAAAATGAGGAGACAAAGAAACATGATCCAAATAAAAGAACAGATCAAAACTCCAGAAAAAGAACTAAACAAAATGGGGATAAGCAATCTATCAGGTGCAGAATTCAAAACACTGGTTATGAGGATGCTCACGGAACTTAGTGAGTACCACAACAGCATAACAAAGATCCAGTCAGAAACAAAAGATACACTAATTGAAATTCAGAACAATTTACAGGAGGATAACAATAGAATGGATGAAGCTAAGAATCAAATCAATGATTTGAAACATAAGGAAGCAGAAATAACTGATCAGAACAAGAAGAACAACGAATCCAAAAAAATGAGGAGAGTAAGCAGCCTCTAGGAAAATCTTAAGCATTCCAACATTTGCATCATAGGGGTACCAGAAGAATAAGAGAAAGAGCAAGAAATTGGAAATCTATTTGAAAAACAATGAAAGAAAATTTCCCTAATTTGGTGAAGGAAATAGACATGTAAGTCTAGGAAGCACAGAAAAGTCCCAAACAAGATGAATGCAATGAGGCCCACTTCAAAACAAATCATAATTGAAATGCCAAAGTTTAGGGGTGGGGGGAAAGACAGAAAACTGTACTTGAACAACAATTTAAAAAGTTAAAAAATAAAAAAATATATAAAATACAAAAAAAAAAAGAAATGCCAAAGTTTAAAGATAGAGAATTTTAAAAGCAACAAGAGAAAAGCAGTTAGTTATATATAGGGGAGTTCCCATAGGACTGTCAGCTGATTTCTCACAAGAAAGTTTGCAGGCTAAAAGGGATTGACAAGAATATTGACAAGTGATGAAAAGCAGAGATCTACAGCCAAGATTGCTCTACTCAGCAAAGCTATCATTTAGAATTGAAGGGCAGATAAAGAATTTTCCAGAAAAGAAAAACTAAAGGAGTTCATCATCACCAAACCATTATTATATGAAATATTAAAGGGACCTATTTAAGAAAAACAGGAAGATCAAAACTATGAACAATAAAATGGCAATAAATCAACAATTGAATCTAAAAAACAAACTAAACAAACAAGAACAGAGACAGAATCATGGATATGGCAAGCATTTTGATGGTTGCCAGATGGGTAGGGATTTTAGGAGAATGGGTCAGAAGTAGGGTGAATAAGAAATACAAATATGTAGTTACAGAATAGCTATGGGAATGTAAAATTCAGTATGGGAAATAGAGTAACCAAAGAACTTATACCATGACCCATATACATGAACAATGGTGTGGGGATTGCTTGAGGAAGTGGGGATTACTGGGTGGATAGGGATAAAGGGGAAAAAATTGGGACAGCTGTAATGGTATAACCAATAAAATATAATTAAAAAAGAGTCTTTATTGTCAAGCAGAAGAAACCTTTGAAATTAAGGATAAACTTGATTTTGAAGGCTGGCTTAGATCTACTCTTTGGCTACATGAAAAGAATTTGTTAAGTTCTTGAAAAGTGCAAAGCAGAAGTATCTAGAGAAAGGAGGGTTGAAGTGTCCTGGGAGTAGGGTTTAAGCAAAGGGGAAAATCTCAGTGTACAACCATCCAAACATAAGGCAGAAACGGGGGAAATGATAATTTTCATTTCAATCTCTGTGTCTTCAAGCACATCTCATATTTCTAAATCCATGAGTCTTTCAACAAAAACTACATGTTTTCCAGACCAGAGTTGACTGAGATTTTTTTCTCAAAACTCATATTCTGGATGTTAAAAATTGTTTTTAACTGCAGGATGCAAGTGTTTATATAATATGATACACATGTTATTAAAAATATGGATATAATAGCTCTCCTTAGTGAGTTTAGAAAGTTGTTATACATACATATACTTGCAGTTCCTATCCCTTTCTGCTGAGAGAGCTAGAAGCAATGACACCCCAGTAGCAATAAGTACATCCAATGCTAATTTTTATTGTTTATTTTTTAAAAGTATTATTTTAAATTTAAATTTTTATGAAATTTATTGTTATTTAAAAATAAGAGAAAAAGAGGTAAATGACTTTCTTTGAGCCATGTCTTCATCCACTAAATGGCTTTGAGCTTCCCAACCTACCCAAGCAGCAGTCTAGAAAACCCAAAATCATCCAATATTGGACACAGACTCAACTAGTTCTTCCTGTGTCTGAATGTCATTGCCTGAGCAGTGAGTGGCCTTACACAGATAGCTAAAGTGAATAAAACACTGTTGAGGAGCACAGGGCTATTTATGTAGGGACCCTTAGTTGGCCTCTTCCTCCAGGGCAGTTTGATGTGAGTGGGTCTAAAGAAAATGCATTATGCCATGGAGACAAGTACCATGCCACCTCATCTCTGATAAACCAGAAGTACAGCCCAACAGTGACCAAGAACATGGGTTTGGGAATGCAGTAGAGTCTGACTGATTCCTTTGTATTGGACGTTTTTTGCCCTACCAATTGCTGTTCCATGCCCACTGTACCCTCTTCCCCTCATGCAAACAATATTCTGAGAATAATCTGTAACCCTGTGGTTTGAACTAGGTGTCCTCTTCATTTCCTGCTCCAATCTTTTTCAAGTGCAGGATCCCTCAACCTGGCTGTAATGACAGGTCTTATTCGTCTCTTTCCCTCTGGTACCAAGGCATACTAGGCTCTCAATAAATGTTTAGTGGATGAATACACAAAAGGATGAATGAATGAATGTTTCAAACCTGTAAAGGGGTTCAGGAAGTGTAATTATACAAAGTAGTTTATATAGACTGAACTCACAGCTCCTTAAAAACTTAGCTTCCTTCTTTATCCCTTCCTCTCTTTCATCACCCTGGCTCAGATGTGGAAGTTCCTAAGAGGAAACAAAGCCAATTCAGAGTCATTTTATTTTGCAGCTGTAGTTAAAATGTGTTCTGTTGTGGGCCACCACCCATCAGCTGGGGGTTACATGCAGTTCTTAGTATGGGTCATGTTGTTCTAGATGCAGCATTGTGATACTGCAATTGAAAATAAGTATATATATATATGTACACACACACACACACGCATTTGGATTTCCTTCATTTCTGGCTCAGAGGTCCTACTATCTTGGAATTTCCCTAGTGGAAAGAGTGATGAAGGTGTCATCTGTCACCTTCACAAGCCCCCTTCAAACTTGAATTTGTGTTAATAAGATGACTTTGAGAAAGTTCCTCAGGATAGGGGCTGATTGTCAGGCAAACCAACCAGGACTGGAAGGTCAGAATTCTCATTGCCTCTGCCCCTACCCTCACCCAAAAGCCAGTGTACAGAGAGCTTCTAGGCTGGTGAACACATGAAGGGTACTCTTCCTGTGTTATACTGTTTATAATAAACTGGTTATCTAGTAAGTGAATTGGTTTCCTAAGTTCTGTGAGCCAATCTATCAAATTAATTGAAACTGAGAAGGGGCTCCTGAGAACCTCTAAATTATAGCCAGTAGTCAGAAGCACAAGTACCAAGGGGAGTGCAATCTGGTGAGAGTGAGCCCTTAACCTGTGGGATCTGACGCTGTCTCCAGATAATGTCAGAATTGAGTTGAATCATAGGATACCTAGCTGGTGTCATGGAATTTCCTGGTGTGGGAAATATCCCACACATTTGCCAATCAGAGTACAGAAGTGGGCAGAGTGTTGTTTGTATGTAGTGTAAGGAAAAACAGTTAAGTGTTTTTTCCTTTACAAGCATAACACACAAAAATTCTGTAATGGTAATGTCTGGGATCTTTGCATAGGCTGAATCATTTCCAAAGCTCTTTTCCTACATGAATGCATCTGACCCTCAAACAGTTTTGTCTCTTTGTCCAGAAGCAAATGAATATCACCATTTAACCAAGGAGGAAACTGAGTCTCAGAGGTGGCTAGCCCAGGATGAAGAAGATAAGAGGCTCAAAGCTGAACTTTGGATGCCAAGTCCAAGGGTTCCTTCCATAGAATCTCACTGTTCATACCCTGGTTGACAAGATAAGACCAGTAACACTTCAGAGGAAAGAACTAGAGGTCACCATGCTGTGGTCTGGAGCAGTAAGGGAGGCCTCAGGAGGAGAGGAGCTTGAGCTGGACAAGTGGAAAGGAGAGGCCATTACAGGCAGAGGGAAGAGCAGGTGCAAAGGGAGGGAGGGAGACTTCTCAGGGCCTCTGAGAGACACATTACAGAGTCCAGGTGATAGGGGCAGTGGCATAAAACTACACATACCCAGGAATAGAGAACCTCTTCTATGTGTGAACTTATGATGTATGACTTTTTGTACAAAAACAAAGCTGAACTCTGGAACCAAAATGTCCTTGACCTGCACTTGGTATTAGCAGTCATTTGCCCTCTGTTATATTGTTGGGGCACATGGCTATGCTCAAATAGTTCTAGGAATTTACTGAGTTTTTTTAAGAGGAGCATCTTACAGTGGAAACAAAAGTAGAGATTGAAAAAGAGGTTAAAAATGATGAGAAGCAGATAATATTGCACAATATTGCCTAATGGCTGACACCTTTGACAATAGGAAAGATTCTCAAAATCAAAGAAAATTCTGCCACATGTGAGGAGTGCTATAACTGCAAATGGACAGCCACCAGCAAGAAATGAGGAGGAAAAGTATGCAGCTTGAAGACCAGTGTGAACTTCAGATACATGTTAGACTAATGTAATTGGATGTAGGCTAGGAGTTTTTTGTATTCAGTATTCCATTTACTATGTGCCAAGAACTGTTCTAGATACTGGGGATAGAGCAGTGAACAAAAGGCAGTCCCTGCCTTCATGGAGTTTTTATTAGTAAATAGAAATGGATGACAAACAATATTTTTATTGGGTGCTAGTAAGTGTTATGGAGGAAAGTAAATCATGACAACAGGGTTAGAGAGTAGGGGTGGGCAGGGCCAAAGAATGTTGGTATTTATATTCCATGGTCAGGAAGACCTCTCAGTTGGATGGCTCTGATCAGAGAGCTCAAGGAAGTGGAGTGATTCCTGAGATGCACAGGTTTAAACACAATGAAAATGCTGGCAATAAAAGGTTTATATTTTATATTCATTTTTTCTTTAAAATTTTAAAGCCTTTTGTTTATTTAAGTGGGTGCTGTGGATTTATGTGACAAGATACTATAGTCCAGCAGGCTCAAGGCCACTGTGAACATTGTGTGGATACCAGGGCTGCTGGAGTTGTCTCAGGAACCTACAAAGGTTCTCAGGGAGCAGGGTGTCCTGCTTGCTTTGCTTTTGCTTCATCCGCCTGCCAGTGGAGCAGAAATAAGTCTACTTTGACTAAAGGAGCCTGACAATACAGCCATCACTAACAAATCACTAATAGTGTGTTTGATTTTTTTAATTGAATTTATTGGTCTGACTTGGTTCACAAAACCATACAAGTGTCAAGTGTACATCTCAACAAAACATCATTTGCACACTGCATAGCATGCGCATCATCCCAAGCAAAATCTCCTTCCATCCTTCCATCCTTCCATCCCAGTCCCCTGACCCCCTTTCCCTCTGGCTATTGCCACACTTTTGTCTGTGTCTTTGTTTATATACATATATATATATATATATATATATATATATATATATCCATCCATCCATATATATCTCACACACACACACACACACACACACACACACACACACACACACTTAATCCCTTCACCTTCTTTCATCTAGCTACCCCAAGGCCCCTCCCC
Source organism: Anoura caudifer (assembly GCA_004027475.1). NCBI lineage: Eukaryota > Metazoa > Chordata > Mammalia > Chiroptera > Phyllostomidae > Anoura > Anoura caudifer. Next base: position 142,388 of record PVKU01003313.1, read on the forward strand.
TCTGACAACTATCAGTCTATTCCTTGTATCCATGCCTCTGTTTCTATTTTGTTTGTTAATTTTATTTTGTTCAACAGATTAGACATATGAGTGAAATCATATGGTATTTGTATTTCTCTGACTGTCTTATTTCACTTAGCATAATAATCTCCAGGTATGTCCATGCTGTTGCAAAAGATAAGACTTCCCTTTTTTTTTTTTTTTTACAACTGAGTAGTATTCCACTCTGTAAATGCACCACAGCTTTTTTAAAGCTTAAAATGAACTCGCATTACTGTTAGGTAGAAATAACTTGGGAAATGCAAGCAAATACTTGTCACTTTAGTCTTCAAAATCTACCCTGTTGATGAGTGGTAAGTGTTGGGAGTTCATTTCCTTCTCATTAGTCCTTCACAAAAGACAGAGCCATCTGCTTTGCATTTCTGAGAGACTGCTGATAAATCTCTGCATGCTGGCATTTTCTGGACCTCCAGATGAGCCCTAAATTCAGCCCACAGGGCACATTCCTTCCAATTTGGAGAGCGTGTTTATCATGCATCATGCTGGCACCAGCCTGCCACAGTGAATCTCATAATTCTGACCCAGTAACATCATACGATGAGGCAGAAACAAAACAACCAAAGCTCAGAGGAAACACAAACACCACCAGCCTGGATGGCCTGACTCATGTCCTCCATGCCTAGGGGAAATTGGTGGCTTCTGGTGACTCTCTCATAAGCCAAATCGAGTACTCTGAGTTAGACTGCTCTGGGACAAAAACAAGAGCTTATCCCTTAATTACTTAATATTCTAGTCTAAAAGATTCTAGAGGCCATCCCATCTGTATGCAACATGAACTCTGAAGCCACATCAGGGGTTTCTATCTCAGCTTTGCCACTGACTATGTGGCCCTGGGCAAACTGCCTCAGTTTTCCCACCTCATAGGAATGTCATTAGGATAAAATGAGATAAAATGGGAACCTACTATGTGCCTGGAACATAGTAAGCACTGAATCAATGTTAGCCAGTGGTGGTATTTCTGCCTCTCCTTATCTCTTGCCTGGACTATTGTAGTGGTCTCTTAACTGGTTTCTGGCCTCCAGCTTCCCCCTAACTCCATCCTATACTTTGTTGCCAAAGTATTCTTTCAACACATAAAGTCTGATTCTAAAGCCTGCCAGTGATTCATCGACCAGGATATATCCAGACTCATGTACATGCAATATCAGACCCTTTGGCATATAACACTTCTGCAACTGTGCCATGGTGTCTGCTCAGCCTAGAATGCCTTTTCTCACCTTCACCACCTGCAAAACTCCTACTCATCCCTTAAGATTCAACTTAAACATCATTTCCTCCAACCCCCTCCTGCCACTTCGAGCCTAGTCAAGTACCTTTTTCTTTGCTTCCTATAGAATGGTCAGTGTTGGCTTTTATGATGGCACTTGCTGCGTTGTACTGTGATTGCTTGCCTGATGTCCTTCCCTCTTAGACAGTTTAGTTTAGCCAGGCCACAGGTATGGGGTTAGGTTCAGGGACCACAGAGAATAGTAAGTCAGGCTTAGTAGGGGTTCTTTTACTCTGGTTTTTCCTCACTTCAGCCAGGTAGCCATGCAGAGAGTACACACAATACAATTGTACCTTCTGCATTGTGATGCTAAGGACTTTAGGCTTTATTCTGAAGAGAGAGTTGTTGTAAGAAAGAGGAGTGAAGTGATCAGTTTTTCACATACTAGCTAGAGTGTCAAGAACTGATGGTAAGGAGCAAGATCAGAGACAAGAGATGAGTCAGATGACTCCAGGGGAGCCCTAAGATCTCTTTCTCTGTATAGCCCCCCTCCTCCTCTTCATTACTCTGCTTTGTAAATTTTAGCTCAGCCTCCCAAAACTCCCATCTCTCTTCGGCTCATCAAGGCCATTATGTTCTGCTTGGCTTCTCCCTCCTTGCACTAAAGTCTAGAAAGTATTTCCAGGCAGCAAGCTGGAGTCATCATGGGGCTCACTATGCTTGTTTTCAGTTGTTTGATCTGCAGTTTTAAAAGTCCAGGCTGGCTGTAATGTGGAGAAAAGAATGAAAGATGGCAAGAGCGGAAACAGGAGACCAAGTAGGAGATGACTAAAGTAGTCTGGTTTAGAGCAATGGAAGAAGTGAGAGGAAATTAGACTCAATAAATTTTGCAGGTAGAACCCACAGGGTTTGCAGATTAATTGTAGGTAGAAGTGAAGGAAAGAAAAATCAAGGATAATTCTTTTGGACCTGAGCAGCTAGGTGAATTGCAATACCATTTACAGAGATGGAGAACATTGGGGGAGAAGCTGGCTTAGGGACTGGGGCAAGACAAACAGTTTGGTTTCAGGCTTGTTAAGTCTGAGTTTCCTACTGACATCCCTAGGGAGAGGACACATAGGCAGTTAATTATATGTATCTGCAAAGTAGGGCAAGATGGAAGCTATACATATGCAAAACAGAATGAACTTAAAATCAGGACTAGATAAGATCACCTAAAGATTGATTGTAGCTAAAGAAAAGGTTTATAGAGTAAGGCTTTGGGGACTTGGACATTTAGAAGGCAAGGAGTCAGCAAAGCAAACTTATATATTCCAACATAGTCATAATGTCATTTCTTGGTAGCATGTAAAATGTGAAGTTTCCAGAATAAATACAACACATGTCACAATGCAGCTCTGAAGAGCCATATCCTATATCTAATAACCCCAGAAAGTGCAAGCACTCCCACATGGCCCACAGGGAGCTGAGAGCCATCTGATCTAGAATCAGCCCATGCAAGGCCCAGGTGAGTTTGTAACTAAGCACGGTATGATGTAGCAACAAATGAACAGGAATAAGCATCAAGAGACATGTGATCCAGTCCTGATGACAGCTTTAACTAAATGAAGCCATACAACTATCAACCATTCTGGACCTGAGTTTCTTTACCTATAAAATGAAGAGATTAAACTAAGTGGTTGTTGAAGTCTTTTCTAGCCTTTTACTTTAAAAAGCCTAGAGAAAAAGTTCTAAACTACGCAAAACATATTTGTAAGATGTCCACTGAAAGATATGCTCCCTAACTCCCAATGAGACCCCTCCAATCTTCTCACTAGAGCTTTCTGGGTTTCCAAGACTCAGAGTATCTGTCAGAGTGCAATCCACACCACACCAACTGCCACACCAGTTATTTGAACAGAGATAATTTAACATAAAGAATGGTTGGCTCGATCTGGAAGAAATGAAAAGGCAAAAAGAGAACTCTAAGGTCTCACAGAGGGAACAGGGGCAGGGCACAGATTCCATTACTAGTGTTGGGAAAACCAAAGGAAGAGGCAAAATTATTGAAACTTAGAAGCTTGGAGCTGGGTTCCAGGCCTCCAAGGAGGAGGCACTGGCCAACTGACACTGATGGCCCAGGTCAGGCAGGGAGGAATGTTGTGCTCATGAGGCTGATTTTGCAAATGTCAGGAAAATAGTGAATTGAGTTTATCTGCTGCTACTAGAACAAAGTGGCATGCCAAGGTGAAGAAACTGTTGCTGGGGAGATGCTGAGAGGCACCATAATCAAACAGATAGTGTCAAGTTCAAGTCCATTTTCCTGCCCCAGCCTTCCTTTATCACCCCCTATTGGCACTACTGAGGAGCAGCTGGCAAAGGAGAAAAGTGTTTTGCAGAGTCCTTGCCCCAACACCCAGTATGGAAGAGTAGATGTGAAGCTTGGAGACACACTCAGTTATTTTGAATGACTAAAAGCAGTACTGGATTTGTAAACTGTAATACATAATGTGGCATTAAAAAATTCTTTTCTCATTTTTTAATTGGGTTGCTTGTCTTCTTAGAGGTGCTCATCAGTAAATGAATGGATCAAAAAACTATGGTACATTTACACAATGGAATTCTATGCAGCAGAAAGAAGGAGCTCCTACCCTTCGCAACAGCATGGATGGAACTGGAGAGCATTATGCTAAGTGAAGTAAGCCAGGTGGTGAAAGACAAATACCATATGATCTCACCTTTAACAGGAACCTAATCAACAAAACAAACAAACAGGCATAATATAACCAAAGACATTAAAATTGAGAACAGGCTGACAGTCACCAGAGGGAAGAGGGGAGGGAATTTCAGGGGAAAAGGGGAAGGGTTTAGAGAAACAAGTATGAAGGACACATGGACAAAAACTAGGGGAGGTGGAAATGGGAGGGAGGAGAGGAGGACTGGGGCGGTGGCCTGGGGTGGGAGTAAAAGACAGAAAACTGTACAAGAACAACAATTAAAATAAAATTTAAAAAAGAAAAAAAGAGTTAATGAATAATAAAATGAATGGAAAGATGCACTCAACAAGTATTTACTATCTTCTATGGCTGTATATACTACACAATTTTAAATGTGAAGTAATAGGAGAGTAAATATATCTGAGTTGATACTCTGTAATAGTTTAAATTAAATATATTTCAAATGCTGTTCTAGTACCACAGCAATAGTAGAGCTTAGGCCTTAAAAAAAAATATTTTCCGAGAACTCTAGAGTTCTCTGAATACAACTGAGAATACAACTTAGGCCCAAATGCCTAGTTCAGCTTCACAGGCCTTTGATGAGGGCCTTCACGGTGCTAGGAACTCCCATGTGTTGACCATTACACACTTTGATTGGCACACAAAAGGGAAAAAGAAGAATGCTTCATTCTCCTCCTTTTTACCACCTCTATCCTTCCACCACTCCCCATATAAAGATGCATGGCACTTCATAACTACGTACACTATTAACAAAAAAGGGAATCAGCTGCATTTAAAAAAGCAGAGTCAATAAGAAAAACCAGGTGGCCCACATCTTTGCTAAGGAAAACAGATGTTTATAGAGGTCCTATTATACACAGGGGACACTCAGTTAAGCTGTGAAGATGCAAAGTGATATAAGGTATCTTTGATGTTCACAAATTATTTAATTGCCCTCCAGTCCAAGTGCAGACAAATAGATCAATGAGAACTAGAAAAGATTCTTGAAAAATGGGGCATGGTCCTTCATCTCAGAAATTTCAAAGACTCTTTGCAAACATTCATTAGACTCAACCCCATTCCATAGGCAGTGGGTGGAAAACTCAAATTAGCCATAAACTCTACTTCTATCTCTTCCATCCAAACCTCACACAATCACTTCTCTCCAGTAGGGCCTGATTCATTAACCATTGTGCTTTACTCACTCACTTCTTTCACTCAGCCCTCCAGAAGTGAGCCAGAAGTCTTTATAAGGAAGCAGCTATGTTGCTGCACAGCGGACTTCTACCTTTCTGAGGAGTGTGGGAGGATCACTAGGAGAGCAGCAGGTACAGTAAGAGAGAGCGGCAGGGATTGAGGTGGGTTTCTGACATCTACCTTCAGGGCATTTAGTCATCTGCAAAAGCTGAAGAAGTATCAGTCTCACCATACTTCATTTATTCTACTTATCATAGTAAGTATCCTATTTTGAGTGCCTATCACATTCTCAGTGCTTTAGACATGTCATCTCATTATCTGCTTCAGAAGTTACCCCTGAAGTCAGAAAAATGTGGACATTGATCCATCTTTGTCATATGTGACCTTCAACAAGATTAATTACTCTTGGGGCTTCAGTGTCCTCAACTGTTACATGGAATGATAATAATGTTATCAATTTCATAGAGTTGTGAGAATTAGATGAGGAAACTTGTGCAAAGCATTTAATACAATGCCCAGCATTAACTTACTGAGATTAGATGCTAATAAATATTAACCAATAAAGTTCACCATCACCACAGCCCTCTGAAGCAAGTATTGGATATCATTATTCCCTTTTTATATATGGGAAAGAGAGTCACAGATAAAGTCATTTATCAAGGTCACCAGCTGTAAATATCAGAGCCCATACTGTGTGACTGACCCAGAGCCCATGCTGGTAACCACCACAGCATATACTGTGGGTCACTGTGCCACAACCAAGAGACTCATGGTCACCATTCTAGTCTGGTCATACCCTAGTCATCTGGGCAGAGAGGTGCAAGAGCACTCTGGGGAGAGCAGAGATGGGAAAGGCAAAAGATTGGAAGACTTTGGTGGTCCAGGCATGAAGCTCAAACTCCTATACATAGGTATTGAAACAGCAGCAAGCAAAGAAATGGCTCAGTCTGAGATACTATCATCATTTCTTTAATTGAAATGAGGCTATTGCATCTCAGAGGTCTTAGGTGATCTGTATTAAGCCATATAACTAGTAAGTAACAAAGCCAGGTCTGACCCCAGACTTTCTGGCTGTTAACTTTTTCTTGACATGGTTGTACCTGGTTTTATGGCTACAACCCCATAGCCACCATGTACTGTTAACTCTTCTGGTTCTGTAGCTGCAGAATGTGTTCTTTCCTCAATGAAGGGGAAAAGGGAGTGAATCAACATTTACTAAGCACCTCCTGGGTGCCCAGCTTCTTGCTAAATCCCTTGCACATATTCATTTATTCATCATGACAAACCAGACGGAAAAGTTAAGTTTCATGGAGAAAGAAAGAGAGGTTCTGCTTCTAATTAAGGTAAATCTCCCAAGATTACTACCTAATAAGAGGCAGGAAACCTGAAACTCCAGCTTTGCCCACACTAATTCTCACATCACACTACCCTTGGAGAAGGTTTGGGGAAAGCCTGTTTATTCATAGGCATGGCAAGCCCTACACACCCTGTAGCCATTTGGATTTTTTCTTCAAGAGCTGGGGCAGGATCAATTGAGACTATTGAGGTGAGACATGTATTCAAAACACCATCTTATGCCTGAATGTGAAAGTTCATCAGGGAGATAGATAAAACCTGCCACCGAAAATGAGCCTCTTGACTCCAAGAGGAGTGTGAAGAAGCACCAGGGCTGGCTGGACATCCTTAAGATCCATAAATTCCATGGAGGACTCAGGATTTGTATCCTCCTGCATTGGTTCTTCAAATAACAGTAATACATAATAATTGTACTTAGTGCAGAAAACCATAAACTCAGAGGGCTCAATTTGATTTAATTCCAAACTCAAAGCTACTTTTCTCCTATGATTACATCTATAAGTTTGCTTCAAGATGATTTACTGACTATTTTTTCCTTTACTGTGGGTACATTTGGGGCTGTGTGCTATAATTACAGTGCTTAACATGCTGCCAGCTACTGGCTATAATAAATTTACATTTCTCTTGCTCTGTTTGTAGTGTTTAAAAAGCAAACAAAACTAATAAAAGCAGGACCAAGTTGGAAAGTTGAGAGTTGGAGGCAGAGGAACATCTGCTTTGAGCCAAATTTTTCCCCAGTTGTAGCTGTAGGTGATGGTCCACATTACAGAGTGGTGCTATTGTTTGGGCTTGAGATCTGGATGACATGGCTTTAATGACAAGCAGAAGCCATGTTTTCTAGGCTGAAAGTTCTGATGTGTAGTCTGATGGCAGACACCAAAAATATCTGAAAATAGGATGGTGATGGAAAAGCTGGCACATCAGCTCACTAAGCTCTTCCACACACAGAAAGAAGAATAGCAGCAGCATCCCAGAGCTTCCTCTGAGCTTCCAGGGATCCCAAGAAACCAGATGAATGGTGTTGAGCATTTGCTGTTTGGCAGTGTTTAAGGTCAGAGATGAGATCTAGACATTTGATTTGAGGAAGAGGAAGGGCCCGTGAGATGCAGAAGTAGCAGATGAAAGAATGACAAGCAGACTCTAGAAACATGAAAACAGGATCATTTACCATCACCAAGAGGAATTTATCTCAAGAATGCAGGGTTAGGTTTACTTCTAAAAATCCATTGATGTAATATACTATAATAAAATAAAGCAAAAATCCACACAATCATCTCAATAGATAGATTTTGTCATCATTTCACAAAATCCAACACCCTTCATTACAAAAACATTCCACAAACTAGAAGTAGAAGAGAACTTCTTTAACCAGATAAAGAGCATCTACAAAAAACCTGCAGTTATCACACTGTGTGAAAGACAAACCTTCTGCCCAAAGTCAGGAGCAGGACAAGGGTATCCACTCTCTACTCTTCTATTCAACATTGTACTACAGGTTCTGCCAGAGCAATTAGACAAGAAAAAGATATAAAACAAGTTGCAGATTAGCAACCAAAAAGTAAAACTATCTCTACTAGCAAATGACATGGTTTTGTATGTAGGAAATCTTAAGGAATTGACTAATGAACTATTAGAACTTATAAGTAAATTCAGGAAGGTTGAACTGTACAAGATCAATAGATAAAAAACAATTGTATTTCTTTACATGAGTGATGAAAAATAAAAAATAAATTTAAAAGAGCATTTTTATTTGCAATGGCATCACAAAGAATAAAATACTTACAAATAGATTTAACGAATAAAGTAAAAACTACAGAACATTTTTAAAAGAAATTAAGGGCCTAAATAAATGGAAAAAAATTTCATGTGCATGAATTAGAAGACTTAATATTATTAAAATGTCAATACTACCATAATTGATTTACAGATCCAACACAATACCTATCAAAATCTCAGCTACTTTTTTTTTTTACAAAAATAGGCAAAAATTCATATGCAAATTCAAGGAACACAGAATAGCCAAAACAATCTCAAAAAAAGAACTAAGTTGGAGAACTCACACTTCCAATTTCAAAACTTTCTACAAAACTACAATTATCAAGACATTGTGGTACTGCCATAAGGATAGACATATAGATCAATGGAATAGAATTAAGAATTCAGAAATAAACTCATATGTATGGTCAACTGATTTTCCACAAGGGTGCCAAAACAATTCAATGGGGAAAAATGTTCTTTTGAATAAATGGTGCTGGGACAACTGGATAGTCACATACAAAAGAATGGAGCTAGACCCCTACATCACAAAATATACAAAAATTAATCTAAAGTGGATTATAGACCTGAATGTAAGAGCCAAAACTAAAAAACTTTTCAAAAAAAATGTAGAAGCAAGTTTTTGTAATCTTGAGTTAGCCAATGTTTTCCTTAGATATGATACCAAAAGCAAGCAAAAAGATAAAAAATATAAAAATTGGAATTCAATAAAATTTAAAAGTTTTGCACTTCAAAAAACAGTGTCAAGAAAGTCAAAAGAGCCCTGGCTGGTGTAGCTCAGTGGATTGAGCACGGGCTGCGAACCAAAGGGTCACCAGTTCAATTCCCAGTCAGGGCACATGCCTGGGTTGCGGGCCAGGACCCCACTGGGGGCCACATGAGAGGCAACCACACACTGATGTTTCTGTCTCTCTGTTTCTCCCTCCTTTCCCCTCTCTCTAAAAATAAATAAATAAAATATTTAAAAAAAGAAAGTCAAAAGACATCCCACAGAATGAGAGAAAACATTTGCAAATCATATATCTCATAAGAAACTTGTATCCAGAATATGTAAAGAATTCTTACAGTATAAGGATAAAAGACAAATAATCTAATTTTAAAATGTGCAAACAATTTAATAGCCATTTCTCCAAAAAAGATATACATATACCTAAAAACACGTTAAAAGATGCTCAATATCATTAACTGTAGGGCAATGCAAAATAAAACCACAATAACTTATCACTTCACATCCTCTAGGATGGCTAAAATCAAAATGACAGATAATAACATATTGTAGCAAGAATGTGGAGAAATTGGAACCCTCATACACTGCTGGTGGAAAACTTTGGAAAACAGTTTGGCAGCTCCTCAAAATGTTGAACATAGCAATTTTACTCCTAGGTGCATATCCGAGAGAAATGAAGACATTTCCACACAGAAACTTATAAACAAAGATTCATAGCAGCAGTATTTTTAATAGCCAAAAAGTAGAAACAATGCTCATCATTGATGAATAAATTTTTAATGTGATATATACATACAATTAAATATTGCTTAGCATAAGAAGGAATGAAGTACTGATATATGCAACAACATAGATACACCTTGAAAACAAGACATTAACTGAAAGAAGCCAGTCACAAAGGACACATACTGCATGATTTCATTTAGCTAGAATGTAAAAAATGGACAAATCGAAAGAGACAGAAAGTAGGCTAGTGATTGGCAGAGCTTAGTGGGGAGAGAGGAATGGGTTTGGTTACTGATGGACACCAGGTTTCTTGCTAGCAAGATGGAAAAATTCTAAAATTAGTTAGTAGTGATGGTTGTATAACATTGTGAAAATACAATACACAATATTTTGATTGTCCACTTTAGAGGATACATTTTATGCTATATTGTAAAGCTATTATTGAAAAAAAAAAAAGAAAGATTGAAGGAAAAAGTACAGGACTAGCGGCTAAACCTGAGTTTAAATTCAGCTCTGCCTTACCGCCTCGGTGAAGTCACACCATCATTCTTGAGTCTCAGTTGCTCACTATAAGATTAAAATAACATTAGCCCCTCTGCAGGGGTTTGTATAACCAAGGCTTGACTCAGGGAGGTTGCTTGGTGTATTTTGTTTTCTCCCTTTCTCCTCACTCTTTCCTCCCAGATAACCAGAGGGAAAAAAAGCATCTTATCTTTCTGGAGCGTGGATGATCTCTATAACCATACACCTGGGGCTGGAACTTCCTAGCCTCCATTCAAAACTAAAAGATAAAAGAGAAATAAAATGAACTTCAAGACAAATTCATAGAGACAGAAAGTGGAGTAGTGGTTGCCAGGGGATGCAGAGAGGAGGTGATGGGGAGTTTCTGTTAATGAGTACAGAGCTTCAGTTTGGGGGCAGATGAAAAAGTTCTGAAGACTGATAGTGATGACAGTTGCACAACAATGTGAATGTACTTAATGTTACTGAATTGTACACTGAAAAGGATTAAAATGGTAAATTTTCTATTATCTGTATTTTATCACAATAAAAGAATATTAATTAATTATAGTACATGATTAACTAAAAATAATCATATTCAACTCAGCCCTACCTAGTAAGATAATATGATTAAGCTAAAAATAGGTAGAACTATTCTCCACCACCTGGGTTTTAGAAAGGATAATGCCATCAGAGAGAAGCTTTTGGATTCTAAGCTGAGGGAGGGACTAGCATAGGCCAGTTCTGCTCTAATGGACAGAAATTGGTGGAAAGCACTGTAAAAAAAGTTCAAGCCCTTGTCATAAATTGCTGCTGGAGTGGATGTAATCCCATCCTGTCAGCATGACATCTTGAATCCCAATACTATTTCTCCAGCTTTGCTGGGAGATAAAATATGGTAATTCGTCCAAACAAAACACCATCCAAAAGAAGCTATTAACAACATAAACCATATCCATAGGCACCTGTGTACCACATCATTTCCAATTTTACATCTTTATAGATGTCTCTGTGGTCGCTCTCTTTCTTGGGGCACCAAAATACTATCTGCAATATCTTACAGAGCTAGAACAAGTGCTTTAGAGTTCCCAAAGCACTCTACTATTCATCCTTTTATTAAACAAGTATTTACTGAGTACCTCCTGGGTGTCAGGTCTATGTTAAGCAGTGGGGTTGCAGAAGTGAACAAGTGAACCTATATCACTGCCCTTGTGTAGTTTACAATCCAATGGTGCTCAAAATCTCTAATGCTCAGACTTACTGGCTGCCATGCTCTTGTTCTCTGGTGGATTCTCGGGATTCTTACAAAGCCTTGGGATGTGGTGGTTAAGCATGGAATTTGGAGAAAATGAGAACTGAGTTCAAACCCTAGCATTTCCATTTCCCAGCTGAGCTACTTGAACAAATATCTGAACCTTTCTAAGTCTTAATTTCTCCTCTGTGAAGTATTGATGGTAATCTCATCAGCTACATGGAGTTACTGGGAGAACTGAATGAGGTGGTGTATGAAGAATATTTTATATGGTATTTGGCACATGATACCTGTCAAGGCATGGTAGCTATTCTTATTAATGAAAATATTTTTGATCGTCCAATTATGAATGTCTTTAGAAGGAAGCAAGGCCTGGAGAAAACACGGAACTAGGTGCCAGAGAGTCCCAAGTTAGGTCTCTATTCACATCTTCAGATGTGTCACACTCTTACTACCTCAGTCTTAATAGACATAAAATGGAAATAACACTTACTGTCTCCTGGGGATGTTGTAAGAATATATTAATTACTTTCTGCAGGACCTTTGAAGCTGAAAATGCTGAGTCTCTCAAAACAGAAAATAAAAAGCTCCATCATTTGTTAGAAGAAAAACACCAAACTAGCACCTGCCCTTTTGTCATCAGGAATGTGGCCCCCCCACCCCCAACAGGACCGACTTTCTTTCTTTGACTCATGCTGAGTGAGATTAGTTCAAAGAACACCATGATAGGTAACACACTGCCACCCACCACCCACGTCCAGCCCAGGGCAGGAATAAATATTTCAAACACCTATGTTGACAAAATGTGCTTTCCAATTTTTTATTCCTCACCAGTAGATATGTTTTTTTTATTTAAGAGAGAGAGAGAGAACCATTGATGTGAGAGAGAAACATCGATTCATTGATTGGTTACCTCCCATATGCTACCTGGCCAGAGATCAAACCCGCAACCCTGGTGTATGAAACAATGCTCCAACCAACTGAGCCACCCAGCCAGAGTTAGCCAGAATTCAAATTTTTGATAATAATAAGAGATTATATGTGTATTCCTAACATGCCAGTGGGCACGTCCCTGTGAGTGCTGTACTAAGTCAGGGTTCTAAAAGAAAAAGAACCAACAGGATAATATATATGGAGAGAGAACTGGCTCCCATGATTATAGAGGCTTGGTTAAATCCAAAAGCTGCAGAGGGTGCTGGCAGGCTGGAAACACAGGGAAGACTTACAGTTCAAGCCCAAAGATCACCTTCTGACAGAATTCCTCTTTTCTCAAAGTGATCAGTCTTTTTCTATTAAAGCCTTCACCTGATTGGATGAGGATGACCCACATTAACCTCAAAGTCTACTCATTTAAATGTCATCTCATCTTTAAAAGACTTTTACACACAGAGAGCTTCTGGTCAAGGTGGAAGCATAGGTAAACACAGCTCACCTTTTTGCACAACCACACCAAAAAAGTACAACTAAACTACAAAATATAACCCAGAATCATCAGAAAATAGAGCTTTAAGGAAGTCCAGCAATGAAGAAATTAAAGAAGTCACCTTCAGTCAGACAGCTAGCAGGGGTGGAGATGCAGAGATATGGAATGGGTGGTCTCATATCCAGGTGCAGTGGATAAAAACAAGGAGGGATATTTTGGGAGCAAGGGATCCCAGCCCCATACCAGGCCTCCCAGCCCAGGGTTCCAGTGCCAAGAAGATAAGTCCCCATAACTTCTGGCTATACACACCAGTGGGGATTGGAGAAGTGAAAGAAACTGCAGAATTCCCAGGAGTCTCTTCTTAATAGGCTGACAACAGATTTAGGACTTACACATATTCACTCCCTCTGAGCTCCAGTACTGGGGAAGGGCACCAGTGGCATATGGGAAGAAACTGTAGTGTCTGGCATCAGGGCAAGTGCTGGGGTACAGCTTCCTTCCAGCCAAAATTCTAGAGGCCAGACAGTGGCATTACCCCTCTTCTAAACCCTCCCCTACACAGAGCAGCAACACTGTATTGGAGATTCCATGAACCTGGTCCACACGGGTTGCCCTGCCCTGGTCATTACCTAAGGTTCTGCCCCATCCAACTTATGGTTGTTCTATTCTACATTAGGCCATGCTACTAAGACAGGGAGTCAAAGCAGCTGTATTTAATACATAGAAACAAACACAGGGAGGCTGCCAAAATGAGGAGACAAAGAAATATGGCCCAAATGAAAGAACAAAAAAAACTCCAGCAAAAGAATTAAACAAAATGGAGATAAGCAATCTGTCAGTGAGGAGTTTAAAACACTGGTTATTAGGATGCTCAAGAAACACATTGGGTACTCCAACAGCATGAAAAACATCCAGGCAGAAGTAAAGATTACACTGAATGAAATGAAGAACAAATTACAGGAATCAACAGTGGAGTGGATGAAGCTGAATCAAATCAATGACTTGGAACACAGGAAGAAAAAAATTCAATCAGAACAGTAAGAAGAAAAAAGATTCCAAAAAAAAAAGGATAATATAAGCAGCCTTTGGGACAACTTCAAGCTTACCAACATTTTAATCATAAGGGTGCCAGAAGCAGAAGAGAAAAAGCAAAAAATTGGAAACTTACTTAAAAAAATAATAAAAAGAAAAGTTCCCTAATTTGGTGAAGGAAACAGACATGCAAGTCCAGGACACACAGAGAGTCCCAAACAAGATGGATATAAAGAGGCCCATTCCAAAACACATAGTAATTAAAATGCCAAAGGTAAAAGATAGAGAGAGAATCTTAAAAGCAGGAAGAGAAAAGGAGATAGCTACCTACAAAGGAGTTCTCATAAGACTGTCAACTGATTTCTCAAAAGAAACTTTGCAGGCAAGAAGGGGCTGCAAGAGGAATTCAAAGTGATGAAAAGCAAGAACCTACAACCTAGATTACTCTATCCAACAAAGCTATCAAGGTCAAATAAAGCACTTCCCAGACAAGGTGTAAGTAAAAGAGTTCATCATCAACAAGCCATTCTTATATGAAATGTTAAAGGGACTTATTTAAGAAAAAGAAGAAGATTGAAACTATGAACATTGAAATAGCAATAAATTCAGAACTATCAACAACTGAATCTAAAAAAACAAACTAAGCAAACAAGCAGAACAGAAACAGAATCATGGATATGGAGATCATTCAGATGGTTACCAGTTGGGAGGGGGAAGGGAGAGAATGGGGGAAAGTTGCAGGGATTAAATACAAATTGGTAGGTACAGAATAAGCAGGGGTATGTTAAGAACAGTATAGAAAATAGAGTAGATACAGAATTTATACACATGACCCATGGACATGAACTAAGGAGGGGGGATTGCCAGAAGGAAAGGGGGATACTGGGTAGAGGGGGACACAAGGGGGTAAATTGGGACAACTGTTTATTGATTATTAGTTTAATCAATAAAATAGATGTTAAATAAATAAATAAAAAACCTTCACAAAAACATCTAGAATAATGTTCAACCAAATATCTGGTTACTATGGCCTAGCCAACTTGACACATAAAAGTAACTCTCACAAATGTGTTTATCATGTTACGGAAAATGATTCGGAAAATAATGACTCTGGCGCGATTCAGGGTAACAGAGTGAGGCTTTATTACACGCACGGACCCAGAGGAGGCAGTCTCCAAATTTTGGGCCCCAAACCTTGGCTGAGCAGGGCTTTTATTGCTCTCCGGATGCCCTATCCTACGTAGCAGAAGTAGGAGGTACAGAAGCTGATGCAAAAATAAGTCTAGGGTTGAGGTGTCCTTGAGGAGTCCTTATCGGAAGCTGGGTGTTCAGAAGCCAAAGCGGGAGTTAGCTGCTATGCACAGAAGCCAAAAATGAGAGTTAGCTGCTACAATCAGACTTGCTACCAGGACTTGCTCTATGTGGTCACCATTTTTCCTCTTAACGTCCACTCCTGAGCCTCTGGAGTGTTTGCTCCATCCTCGGCCACTGTTTGTTTCATGCCTTCTCTTGTCACCCACCCACTCACAGACAGCTGTGTGTGGAGCAGAGCCTGTCTTGACCTGTCCTCCTGAACTTTTTCCCTCCTCAGGGAATATGAGGTGAAAACCAGATCAGCTTCCTCCTCCCATTCCCCTGGAACAGTGGTTCTCAAAGTGTGCTCTTTAGGCCAGCTGTACCACATCACACATTTGCTGGCCCCTACCCCAGCCCTACTGAATCAGACACTCTGGGCTGTAACCCAGCAATTTGGTTTTAACAAGCCCTTCAGTTTGGGGACCATTGGCTTCTGGGTCCCAGGTTTCTTTTCTTCTTCCTAATATACCCTGAAACCATCTAGTAAATGCCTTCCATCTGTGAGATCTCAGGGTTGGCTTCCCAGCAAACCAGAGTTTTCCAAAATGTGAATTCCACTTATTACACACCAGGCACTCTTCAAAAGTGTTTTAATGACATTCATTTGAATCATTTAAATTGATTTTATTCTAAGTTTGTATCATTCATTCTTCTGAAGACAATAAGACAAAACTAAACTAAAACATTTGGAACATCCTTTCATCCTACAACAATCTCATAAACCAAGTACTATTATTATTGTCTCCTTTTCACAGATCAGCAAACAGATGCAAAGAAGTGAAGTCATGCGCTGGCCAGGTGGGTCAGTGGGTTGGAGCGTCATCCCATGTATCAAAATATGTGGGTTCGATCCTCTTTTGGAGAGTGTACAGGAGGCAACTGATAGATGTTTCTCTCTTACATTGATGTTTCTCTCTCTCTCTTTCTCACTTTATCTCTCTTTCAAATAAATAAACATATCCTCAGGTGAGGACTTAAAAAAAAAGTAAAGTCATTTGCCAGAGAAACTGGCTCCAGAGTCACATCTCCAGTTAGCCTCCTCCCTGTGCAGAACCCCTTCCTTAACTCGCAAGCTGTTTGCACCTCAGGCTTTTATTTTTATTTTAGAGAAAAATGGAGGAAAGGGGAGAGAGAGAAAGAAACATTGATTTGTTTTTACTTATTTAATAATTCATTGGTTGCTTCTTGGATCTTCCCTGACCGGGAATGGAACCCACAACCTTGGTGTATGGGGACGACACTCTCAATGATTGAGCTACTCAGCCAGGGCTGCACCTGGCTGGAAACATGATTGGACCCTACAGTGGACCGAAGTATCCTCCAGTGTCTACATCGAAGTCTGGGCCTCCACTGGCTTATATCTTTCTGAGTGTACTTGTTCCAAAGCATTTTCCAAAGGGCCTATGAGCCCTCTGAAGGGTGTTGTCAGCATCACTGAGACAAGTAATTGGTCACACTATTTCAGCATCTCCCACCTACATTGACCAAAGTGGTCAAGGGGACTTTGATTGCTAAAAAGAGATTATGTTGTGGCTCTACTTCCCAACTTTGTAGGGCTGGCAAAGCAGCTTAATACTAAAGCTTATGCTGATATATTTAGCAATATTTAGTATAAAGCAAAAGCTATGTTCTCAGAATTTAAAAAATTATACAAAACCTTATTATTACAATGCACTGCCAAGGATGGGCCCTCCCACCAAATGAATATTCTGGTTAATACAAAGCTGCCATATGTCCTATATGTGGATTGCTAATTTAGACTAATTCTAGAATCATAAAGCATACATTCTGGACATTTGAAAGAGATCTGATTTAAGTGAGCGTGCCTCCCCAGTGCCTGGATCCTCTGATCATGGTCTGTCAATTATTGGTTGAGACACTAATTGATGGGAATCCATCCCCAAGTCCATCCATTCCATGTTGGACAGCCACAGTTAGAAAGATCTTCCTTCTAATGGGCCAAGAGCTATCTCTCTGCAGCTTTGTAGTTTAACCTGGGTTTCTTCTTTCACTTCACCTTCAGATACTTGAAGGCAGTGATCATGTCTTCCCTGAGCCTTCCTTACCTCCAGCTCTCAGCTCTGTGATTCCTTTCACCAGGTGAGCTTCACTTCCAAACTCACTCTAATTTTGTTTATGTCCCTCTTGAAATGTGGTATTCAGGACTGTATTCCATGGCATGTTTGATCAAGAAGAAGAGGAGCAAAGTGATTCCCCTCCTAGTCAATGGGTTGGGATACAACTATCCATAATGCCACCTTGGTGTGTCCTCATTAGCACACATTTGAGTCCATGTCCGATTACCATATATATAAATACATGTTAGATGTTTGCAAGCCTGATGAATAATAAAAAGCATTTTTAAATACTCAAAAAATTTAAACAATTTAAAAGCGTATGGCTAATCCTATTCTCTGTGCCTTCCATTTCAATTACTGTAATGAATGCTATAACAGTTAAGAGATTAGGAATCAGGGGAACTAAGATCCTCTTCAGGAGCTGCACCAGGACCTCCTACCTGAGTATGAGGCTATTTCTGTACACTGGTTATGGGTTGGGAGGAAGGACCAGCCTCACTTCAGATATATAGTCATGATGTCGCATAGATCAGGCAACAACAGGACTCAACCTTTCCCAGAAGCCTGCCTTATTGTCAGACACCCTGGGCATTTGCGTAAAAGCTTTACAGAAGCAGAGTCAGCCCTCTTCAGGCCCACTGAGGAAAAGGAAAGGGACAATGTATTGAGCACCAATTATGTGCCAGAAACTAGGGTATTTCACATAATTCTCCCTCTTTATCCCCTTGTCACCTTATGAGGGACATGTGATGTCCTCAGGGAGCACAAAGCATTTGGGAAACCTGTCTAAGGCCACCCAGCTAACTAAAAGCAGGTAGGAATGAGAATCCTGGCCTAGCTGCCCAGGATAGTATGTTCCTCTGACCAGCCACCAAAGAAGCCATTGCCTTCTATCACAACCTACACTTTTTTAAATAGTATCACCTCATTTTATTAAAAATTGTGTACATGTACACAAAAAGGGTAAGAACTTTAATGTTAAATATGCTAAGATTTTGGTGGTGGCATAAGTATTTTTGCTACCTTCTCTGTGTTCTGTCTTTTCTCCTAGTTTATTTTTAATATAAATATTTCCCCCCTTATTGCCCTCCACCCTTCACACCCTCTCCCACCTACATTCCCCCCACCCCTTAGTTCATGTCCATGGCTCATACCTATAAGTTCTTTGGTTTCTACATTTCCTATACTATTCTTAACCTCCCACTGTCTGTTTTGTGCCTATCATCTATACTTCTTTTTCCCTGTACCTTTTCCCCCATTCACCCCTTCCCCTCCCCACTGATAAACCTCCGTGTGATCTCCATTTCTGTGGCTCCGTTCCTATTCTAGATGTTTGCTTAGTTTATTTTTGTTTTTGTTTTAGGTGTGGTTGTTAATAATGTGAGTTTGCTGTCACTTTACTGTACATATGTTTTATCTTCTTTTTCTTAGATAAATCCCTTTAACATTTCATATAATAAGGGCTTGGTGATGATGAACTTCTTTAACTTGACCTTATCTGAGAAGCAGTTTATCTGCCCTTCCATTCCAAATGAAAGCTTTGTAAGATATCTTGGATATAGGTCCTTGCCTTTCATGACTTGGAATGTTTCTTTCCAGCCCCTCCTTGCCTATAAGTTCTCTTTTGAGGAATCAGCACTCTTTTTGAGTGCCCAGTCTTATGGGCACTCCTTTGTAGGCAACTCTCTCCTTGTGTCTTGCTGCTTTTAAGATTCTCTCCTTATCTTTCATCTTGGGTAAGTTAATGATGGTGTGCTTTGGTGTGTGCTTCCTTGGGTCCAACTTCTTTGGGACTCTCCGAGCTTCCTGGACTTCCTGGAAGTCTATTTTCTTTGCCAGATTGGGTAGTGCTCCTTCATTATTTGTTCAAATAAATAAATTTTCAATTTCTTACTCTTCTTCTTTTCCTTCTGGCACCCCTATGATTCAAATGTTAAGACATTTAAATTTGTCCTGGAGGTTCCTAAGCTTCTCCTCATTTTTTTTTTAAATTCTTGTTTCTTCATTCTGTTCTGGCTCAATGTTTATTTCTTCCTTTTGGTTCAAACCATTGATCTGTGTCCCAGTTTCCTTCCCATCACTATTGGTTCCCTGTACATTTTTCTTGATTTCACTTTTCATAGCCTTTACTTTTTCCTCTATTTTGTGACTATATTCAACCATTTCTGTGAGCATCCTGATTACCAGCATTTTGAACTGTGTATCTGGTAGGTTGGCTATCTCTTCATTGTTTAGTTGTATTTTTTTCTGGAGCTTTGATCTGTTCTTTCATTTGGGCCATTTAAAAAAATTTTTTTTTGGTATCAGCATGCCTGTTGCATAGTAAGGGGTGGAGTCTTAGGTATTTGCCAGGGCATGGCAACCTATGTGGCTGCATGGTGGTGATATATGTAGGGAGGGGTTTGAGAGGGAACAATGCTGCTTGCTCAGCTCTCCGCCAGCTTTTAACCACTTCCTCTGCTACCCACAAGCAAATTGGGCCTTCTGGTACTGATTCCCAGGTGGGTACTTTTGTGCGTGTTCTAGGACCTTGTGGGTCTCTCCAATGAACTCTCTTGTGAGGCTGGGAGTTTTGCCAGCTGCCTCAACCTGCATAGATTTTTTAGTCAGAGGTTTTGAGGCTTTATTTCCCTGCACTGGAACCCTGGGTTACATGGTCTGTCTCACTCTCCATTTGTTAGTCCTGGTTTATCCACATGCAAATTTGGGACCACCCAGTCTATCAACTGCTGCCTTGCCATTAGTCCTCTCTGCCTGGCTGCCTATCTCTGCCCCTCCTACTGGTCTGGATGAATATTTCTTCTTTAACTCCTTGGTTGTCAGACTTCCATACAGTTTGATTTTCTATCAGTTCTGATTGTTTTTTTGTTTTTAAATTCATTGTTGTCCTTGTTTTGGTTGTGTGAAGAAGCACAGTGTATCTACCTATGCCTCCATCTTGTGCAGAAGTCACAACCTACACTTAACACTATGCTCTGAACAATGGAGCTGGTGGGGTCCTGGTATAATTACAAAGGAATTCTCCTCTCAGAAGCAGGGTTCCCAACTCCCAGGGACCCAAGGACAAAACTGGGTGTTAGCATTGCCCCCTAATAGGTCACTTGGGTCCCTACCTGGGGAAATCGGTTCCTCACTGCCTCACAAATACCTGGGTTTTCTCTATAATCTGGGAATAGCTTGGGCTGGTGCCAAGTTAATCAGTGCATATTAATTAACAAGAATGTGTATTTTTAAATTATATTTTATTGTTTATGCTATTGCAGTTGTTCTGATATTTCCCTATTCCCCCCCCCCCAACCTAGCATCCCCACACCACTGTTTAAGTCCATGGGCCATGCATATATGGACATAAATGGGCTACTCCACTTCCTATACTGTACTTTACATCCCCATAGCTATTCTGTAACTGCTAATTTGTACTTCTTAATCCTCTCACATCTTCACCCATTCCTGCCCCCCTCCCATCTGGCAACCATCAAAATGCTATGTGTATCCATGATTCTGTCTCTCTTCTTACTTGCTTAATTTGCTTTTTAGATTCACATATTGATAGATATATATTTTTTTGCCATTTTGCTCTTCATAGTTTTGATCTTCTCTTTCTTAAATAAGTCCCTTTAACATTTCATATAGTAATAGTTTGGTGATGATGAGCTCCTTTAGTTTTTCTTGTCTGGGAAGATGTTTACCTGGCCTTCAATTCTTAGTGACAGCTTTGTTGGGTGGAGCAATCTTGGCTGGAGGTCTCTACTTTTCATTACTTTGAATATTTTTTGCCAGTCCCTTTTAGCCTGAAAAGATTTTTTTTTTTTTTTTGAGAAACCAGCTGACAGTCTTATGGGAAAACCTTTGTAGGTAACTATCAGCTTTTCTCTTGCTACTTTTAAAATTCTCTCTTTGTTTTTAATCTCTGGCATTTTAATTATCATGTGTTTTGGAGTGGTCCTATTTGCATCCATCTTGTTTGGGACTCTCTGTGCTTCCTGGACTTGCATGTCTATTTCCTTCACCAAATTAAGGAAGTTTTCTTTCATTATTTTTCCAAATAGATTTCTAATTCAGCTGTCTTTCTTTTCTTTCTGGCACTCCTATGATATAAATGTTGGACTTCTTGAAGTTGTCCCAGAGGCTGCTTATGCTATACTCATTTTTTGGATTCTTTTTTTCTTCTTGTTGTTTGGTTGATTGTTTTTTTTTTTTTTTTGCTTCCTTATGTTCCAAATCATTGATCTGATTATTGGCTTCATCCACTCTACTGTTGTTTCCCTGTAAATTTTTCTTAATTTCAATTAGTGTATAATTTTTTTCTGACTGGATCTTTTTTTATGTTGTTGAAGTCTTCACTAATTTCCTTGAGCATTCCTAAAGCAGTGTTTTGAACTCTGCATCTGATAGATTGCTTATCTCCATTTCTTTAAGCTCCTTTTCTGGAGTTTTTATCTGTTCTTTTATTTAGTCCATGTTTCTTTGTCTCTTCATTTTGGCAGCCTCCCTCTGTTAGTTTCTATGAATTAGGAACTGCTTTGACTCCGTGTTTTCGTAGTGTGGCCTAATGTAGTATGTGTCCTGTAGGGTTCAGTGGGATAGCCTCTCTTATTGCCCGAGCTGGGTACTTGAGATGTACCCTTCATGTGGGCTTCGTACACCCTCCTATTGCAGTTGAGCCTTGGTTGCTGCAGGCAGGTCAATGGGAGGGATTTACTGAGGCCAATCAGTTGCAAGGACTGGCTGTGACCACTGACCACCAACCTCTGCCCTCTGTGGAGGATCAGCTCTGCAGAAGCAGGATGGTGGTATTCTGATGTGACCTGTAGCAGTCCACTGAATACACTTGCCCTGGGTTTCCTGGGTGGTGCAGGGCAAGGTCAGTCCCCACCTGTGTTCTTCCTAGGGTCACCCTGCCTGAGCTATATAAAGCAATCTGAGCTGGCTGCTGCTGGTGATGGGTCTGAGACTCACTAAGGCTTGCTGTTGCTTGTTTGAAAAGATTTAGGAAGTTTTGAAGCATGAGGCAAGACCAGCCATTCATGTGGGAAAGCAGCTTGGGTGGGCCCATAAGTTGGGTGGGGCGTATTTCTAAGCAGGTCAAAAAAGGTTAGCCAGGTTGATGGGCTCTCATATATGGCACCAGTTGCCAGCTCTGTGGCTCTGTGCAGGAAGGGTTTAGAAAAGGGACAATGGCTTCTGCTCACTTTGATGCCAAATCCTTCAGTTCCTCCCTTTATGTTACTGGTGCCTCTCAAGCTGCTGCCCTGGTGCTGGAGCTCTGAAGGAATGAGTCTGAGTAAGTCCATGTGTGGGTTCTTTAAGAGGAACTGCTTGGGGGTCCAGCAGTTTATTCTGCCAACTCAATCCTCACTGGTTTTTGCATCCAGAAGTTGTAGGAACTTATCTTCCTGGCATTGGAACCCTGGACTGAGGAGCCTGGTATGAGGCTAGGACTCCTCACTCCCAAGATATCTCTCCCAAATTTTTATCCACCATACATGAGTGTGTGACCAGCCTGTTTTGTATCTGTTCCCCTCCTACCAGTCTCGATGGATGTAGTTTCTTTAATTCCATATTTGTCAGACTTCCACTTAACTTGATTTCTGATGGTTGTTCTATATTTTAGTTGTAATTTTGATATGGTTGTGCAAAGAGGCAAGCCATACCTGCCTAAGCTGCCATCTTGAACAGAAGTCCTCAATAATGAGAGCATTTTTTTTCTCACTTCACAGTTAGTAAAATGCTTTTGATTCAAGAGATTGTTCATGATATATAATACTGTTATTTTTCAAGTCAGATAATTGGGGAGGAATCTCAAAAGAGGGTGAATAAAAGAGATTTAAACCACATTTAGGGTATCTGTAGCTTTCCAAAGTATTAAAGGTTTCTTGTGTGGCCAGCCTAGAGGCTTTACTGTCTCTGGTCTGGATGGGGAGCTGAGATTCAGTTGAGTGACTTAAATTAAGAGGGCTGTCTCCCAGTGTGTTCTAAGTAGAAAAATGTCATTAAGCATAATAACGATGTAAACTTATATAGGGCCTTTCATGTGTGCTTCTCAAAGTATTTTAACCACCATTAATTATACCTCCCAATGCACCTCTGAGGTAGGTAAGAAAAACTATTATAGACATTTTATAGGTGAGTAAAGGACTACCAAGAGGGGATGAGTAAATTATCTGGGGCCACATGTAAGCCAGTGGCAGAGCAAGCAATCCCAGTCCCCAGGTCAGGGCTAGGCCTTCCCTGTGCTTGGTCAGCTCTTCTCCCTGAAGGACTGGGCTTTGGGAGTGGGTCAAAGAGGTTATTGTGATGTCCCCTCTAAGGGCCAATGGAGTTGATCACTCTTAGCTCAGGCTCTCATAAAGAGAAAAGTGGGCTACTTTTGGAAGGCATAAAAGCTGAAGTCTCATGCTTTGGGCATCGTCCCTTAGGATAGGTATGGCCAGTAATTGAAGGGATGTTCGGGGCAGACCTAGGCTATGATTCTGCTGCTCTGGGCCCTAAACAAGATTATTCTTTCAATAGAGTTACAGAATTGGGTTTTAAAGTATTTCTGAACAATGGATGTTCTGCACAGCAGCCCTTTTGTATGACCAGGGCTCCATCTTCTCAAAATGTGTCCCCTTTGGCCTCTTGCCTTTCATTCCCTCTGCCCACATCACAGGAGCACATAGAAGGACTATCATCCCTAGTCTTGGGAGCTCTGGGACAGCCCAAGAGAAGAGCATGAGAACCCCAGAAGACGGAGGGGAAAGGAAGCATTTAGTCAGAGGTAACAGAGACATGGAGTCCAGAAGTGAGAGACAGCATGAGTGTGAGGAATACAAGGAGTTCTCTATGAATGATGTCCTAGTGCGTGTGAAGAATAAGTGAGTGGTAAGAACCAAAATAAGAAACCTTACCAAAGGGCATCACTAAAGTGTGGCAGATTATGGAAAAGCACAATCAAGTCTGTATTTTTGGAATAATTTGTATTTTGGAAGCCTGAGAGGAGGTCCAGGTGTGGATGGAGAGATACTGAGTTCAGTTGGGATATGTCAACTTTGAGGTGCATGCCCAGTACCCAAGTGCAGATGCCCAGTGGGCACTGGGTACAGGGGTCTAGAAACAGAGTCTGGGCTAGAGATGGAGAGAGAGACAGATTCATATCTCTTCCACTCTAGCTAGTTCAAGCAGAAAATGATTTGTTACAATATGACCTACAGAATTTAAGAGAGACGTGGGATTAAGTTTGGCTGCTACAAATTTAGGGCAAAGCAGCCAAGAGATACACACAATCACATGAGACAATTCTAGAAGAAACCCCACTCTTGCTGTTGTCTGTCACTTGGCATCTCTGGAGCCAGGATAGCTGCTCCAACAGAGCAACCAACAAGACTCAATATCTCTGCATAGCCACCACCTTATAGTCTGCCACCCTACATTCCTCACTTCTGTCATCCAAGCCTCAGAAGGTCTGACTAAGTCACATATAGAAGCCTAACTGCGAAGAAGTCTGGGAATTATTAGTAGGAAGATCATTACTACTACACTGAGAACCCGAGTGTGTCTGAAGAGGTAGATGATGATGAAAAACTGCAACAGGCTCATTCCACAAAGCTTCCAGGCATCTGAGGCTTTGTAATACTCTAAATAGACTCTTAGAGGCCTAATGTCAAGAGATCCATGAATAAAACATAGAATGTGGTAAAAAATATTGGGAAACTGGGAAAAGGCAATAGTTTACAATAGAAAGAGAACTGAGAACTCCTTTTACTGTTAAATAGTCTTTGTGTGGCCCATTTATAGAGAAAAGGCTATAAAACCAGAATTTTCTTAATCCTTCCCAATTTCAAATAATCTTCCCCATAGTCAAATAGGTATACATACTTTCTCCAAGCATTGTGCTCTTGTTGTTTTCATGCTGCTTTTATCCCCCATTTTCCACATGGTAACCCTGCCTCAGCTGTGTCTGTTGGACTCTCTTCTTTGGCCTCTTGAGAGAAAAAAAAATCTCTAATTTTTACCTTACTTTCTGAGTGGAGGAAGAGACTTGGGGCCTAACACTTACTTAATCAGAATTTCAGCCAATCCTCTGATGTCTAGCCCTACCTTTTCTTGCTCATTCCAAAAGGACCTGGCACCACCAACTTCTGAGTCAGAGGGGTGTCCTGTGGTGGAAATTGTCATAGGTTTTTCCCCAGAAGTCCTCTTCTTTTAGCCCAGAGTTAGCCTGGTTCCTTTCCATCTTCCAATGTCTTGTTTCTATCATCTTTTTCTCCTCTGTTAACCCATAAGAGTTTTTGCCTTCTTTTAAGTCTTCTTATTATTCATAATATGGAGAGCAGATATGAATAGATGTGACCAATTTGGCTCTTTTAACGAGAAGCCCAGGTCTTGGATTTTCGTCCCTATTAAATAAGCTTCAGTCACATTTGCCTGAGCATATTCTTTATTAAACTTGTCCTGGAATCTTTCATATTGTAGACCTGCATCCGGGAGCAGAATGAATGGTGTTCATCATCTGGGAAGGGGAATAAATGATACTTGTCTCCACCACTTTCCATGAGGGTTTTAGTTACTTTAACAACCAAGGTGTTACCCCCCAAAAGGACTTGCCTTTAACTGCACATTCTGCAAAGATTCTTTTTAGCCTAAGTATCTCTCCTATCCATGAGTAATCACATCATTTATCAATGAAATGAATGGATGGGGTGAGCAGTTAAGAATGGGGTTCAGTGGTTGTTGCATGGGAAATTTTCTAATGTAGAGACTCCCAAACACCCCTCCACAGGAGTGCCCACCAATCCATAACAAAGTGAGAAAAATAAGGACACTAAATTAATGTCCATTCAGCTAAATACAATGAATGTATATGGCTATTTTGTTGTTAGTCCTTCCACCTATTGGTGTTAAAAATCTTTAATGCTGGAAAGAGTGGATTTCAGTTAGGGTTTGTTGCTTCACTGTTGTTTGTCCTTTCTCAAGAAAAGAAAATATTGTCAACCTCATGTTACCTAATTTTCTTTTGAATTTTATAGTTCTATGAAATGCATAAGCCTGGAAGGTATGGGCACAATAAAAGTTCCCAGCAGAGAGTATTCTGAGTCATGGAGGAGGCGTGAATGGGGCCAGCCATGGATAAAATGTTGGAGTCAGCATGGCGTGGTTTTGATGCCTTCCTACATCCACCCATTTCATTCCCACCTTCACCCCCATGCATCCCTTCTGGGGTCACACCTAGCTCTAAGTACCTCTCTTGTTGGCCACACTGTCCAGACTTGACAAGTGCCTGTCTCTTATGACTGCTGCTGCATGTTGAAAGGTGTTCAGGGAAAGAGGTGGAGGTGCCTCATTTATCCGCCATGTGTCAGGTTGTATTACCTTGTCTCTCTTTGGGGTATGTTTGGTACATTGGCTCCATCTTTTGGGACTTCCTTTCTATGTATGACAACTTGGCACATTCTTGCAATGAAGGCAATGTGATGCAGAAGAAAGAACCCTGGATCGGGAGTGATAGACTGGACACCACTTACCAGTCATGTGACTGGGGCAACCTCACAGAACCTCTATCTCCAAAATAAAGATAATGGTGCCTACTTCAAGTGTTATTGTGGGGAGTAAATTTTTAAAAAGTCCCAACTTGACTGGTGTAACAAAATTACCATTGATTAGCTTAAACAACAAATATTTATTTTTCATAGTTCTAGAGGTAGGGTTAAGTCCAAGATCAAGGCATTAGCAGATTGAGTGCCTGGTGAAAGCCCACTTTCTGGTTCACAGATACTGTCTTCTTGCCATATCTTCCCATGGTGGAAGGGTCGAAAGAGCTATCTGGAGTCTCGTTTATAAGGGCACTAATCCCAATCTTGAGGGCTCTACCCTCACAACCTACTGACCTCCCAAAGGTCCCATCTCCTAACACTGTCACATTGGGGGCTTGGCTTTAACATATAAATTTGGAAGGGACACAGATTCAGTCTATAGCAGAATATGAAAGTAGGCATAATCTCTGACATAGTAAAAATGCTAGGCAAATGTTATTTACATCTATTGGTAAGAATATTAAGAGGTCAGAGCAGTTCTTTCTCCCAGACACTATTTTCCTTTTGATATAGGATGAAATGTTGAAGCAAAAGAAGTAGTGACTAGTGGAGTTGCAAATATGAGTGACAGATTACTAGGGAGCTATGAGGCAGATTCCGACTTTTCAACGCAAGCTCTTTAAGCAGACCTTGCTTTCCCATTCTCTGCTCAAAACCTCCTCATGCTTTAGTTCAGTCAATCACTGACTTGGTTGACTTCCATCTTAACTTACATTCTCATGTCATAACACCTGGGATTTATAACCCTGGGCATGGGCCTGGCATGAAAACCCACAGGACCTGCCTCCACTTGTTCCCAGAATCCTTCTCTTAAAGTCTAGCCATAGTTACCACACATCTATGCTGCCCCCACCTAGGTCTTCCCTCTGCCCCCCACCCCACAGCCCGTTGGAGAGCTGAACCACAGACACAGGGGCAGCGTAACATGAGAAATCAGAGTCGCTAGCTTGTTGGCGGGCCTTCCTGCCATGGTGCCCAGCAAAGTCTTCCTTTGGGTTTCAAGCAGACCACTCACCAAGAGGTGCAGGTGACTATATTGGAGAGAATGATCTGCCCAGGTATGTTTATTTGGATTCCTTAGTCTAAATCATAACTGGCTTGTGAGGAAGACATATCAGTTATAGGAATGAAAAAGCCATATTTTCTTAGCATGTCTCATGAGTATAGCATGAAAATGTGTACCTCACTTCATCTACAGGGCTAATTATTCAATCAATAACCAGCTGTCTCTCCTATGAGACCTTGTCAGTTTTGCTTACCATTGTATTCCCAGAACCTAGGGCACAGCAAAAATCAATAAATGATTGAGGAGCGGGTAAATAAATAAACAAAAAGAAGAATGAAACAGTATCAGTAGATAGACTTCATGTTGATCAAAATAAAAGGTACCTCTTCCAGAATCACAGGAGGAGAGCAGGGGAGGATAGATGGGAATAGGAGGAAATTCAAAGGTGCAGCCTTAGGAAGCTGAGGGGGTCTCCACAAGATGTCTTTCACTTTATCTGTGAATTGAGGGGATGGGGGTGGGGCAGTAAGGAATCATCTCCTGAAAGGGGCAGGTGGCAAGGGAGAGGAGGGAGGATTGACCGGAGAACTGCAGTTTTGACACAATTACTATAGAAAATGGGACTGGATCCTCACCATGGAGGACCCAGACTCATGGAGGGGTTGCTGGGCAGCAGGATGGCTCTGAGGATTCAACCATAATGCCAGGGCAGCTAATGCCACCAACCAAGAAGTGAACAGAACACCAGGAAGCCTAATTCATGGAAATATTATAAAGGTCAACATCCAGACAGAGCTAGCCATCTCAGGCCAACAAGAGTTTATCAGATTGCTATGATGCACTGGACCTTGTACTGAGCACAAAGGCAAAGAGGAGAGCCCCTGAACTCGGGAAGTTAGAAAAATGTATCAAATACAAGGGATGCATAAACGTTTAAGTAAAACCACTAGATGTCTTGTGCTATGCCTTAACTGTGGATGCCAGGAATGCCAACACCGAAGGCGTTTGCTCTTCTCTGTCTCCCTTTTCCTTCTTTTAAACCAAAAATCACACTTCAGCTCCTTGTCCCTGTGCCTAGAATTCTTTTTCAGCAAGTGTGACCTAAACTAGGCAGTCTGGGAACGCCACCTGGTGGGTCTTCAAGGCATTAAATATTTAACTTCCAGAAGAAAGGCTTCTAGATTAAGAGAAAAATTCGTTCATTAGGCAATATTTATGGCCCAGAACGTTGTAAAAAGCACAAAAATACAAATACATGCCATCAAGTTTCTTCCAATCTAATAAGAAAAAATTCAATGGTTTAGAACTACACTACTTTCTGAATTGAAAGCCCATATGAAAGCAAATTAAGTGAGAACTAAGATCTGTTGACTGAATTATGGTTCCTCATATGATAGAAGAGAACATGTGAAATAAAAAATAGAAAATGCAGTCCATAGAAACTGTTTTTCTTCTGGCCTACTCTCATCATCTGTAGCTCCCCAAATTTTAATCTGACCAGACACTAGAAAACACTACAAAAACCCACAGCTTCAAGGAGATGAAGACCTTCTTGTCCACCTTCTCACCTTCTCATGCCTATGACATGTGTGAATTATTATGAGGACCACAGATGTGACTTATCGATTGAGAGAGTGATTTGCTGACTTAAACATATATAAAAATACATGTATGTTTATAGATAAATAGTTTTGGTGGCACAACAGTATGAATGTATTTAATATCATGAACTATACACTTAAAAATTACATAGTAAATTGTTATGCTATATGTATTTTATCACATTGTTAAAAATTGAGGAAAAAAGTATGTAACAGAACTAAATAATAAATAAAAGAGAGAAACGTTTACAAATTATGTTTCTTCTTAGGATGTTTCTAGATACAAGTAGATAGAACCAAACCTAATGTGGTTTTAAAAGTATAGATTAAAATAAAACCAAAACTAAACACAAAAATAAATGCACTAGTCATTCTTTCTTAAAGCTGTCTAGCCAGTTTTATGCACAGAAAATGTTAAGCTGTGGGTTGCAGGTAGCCAAGTACTCTTTCTTGTGAAAGACTACAGCCTGGGAAATGGGATGCTGAGATGTGGAGGACTTAATTCAAAGGACAAGCTGGCACTTGCAAGTTCACCAGCTCTGCAGGAATTATCTTCTGTGCAAAAACAAAGATAAAAAAAAAACTTAGGCTAGATAACTACATTTTAGCCTTTGAAGTGTCTGGAGAGACTGCATTAGGAGGAACATCAGAACATGTATTCTAAGGTTTGTCCTTGGAGAAAAACTCTTTATGGGCAGAAAATATTAATTTTCTTGTTGGTATCCAAACCCTGCATTTCAGTCACATCTTTTAAATGAAGGAAATCTGGTTGTGTTTACAAAAGTGGGAAGTGTTCTTGCCTCTGGAACTTCAGAGTTTATTATTAAAATGATAAATTCTCAGCTGAGTAAAGTGAAATGACACTCTGGATCATGTTAAGAAATGTCTTTTCTGAATAATGCATAACACAAACTTGTCAACCTCTGACTTCAGTACAGAGAGTATCTTCCTAGTTTTAAGAGCTATTTTGGTTTCTGGGAAGTCCTTGCCTTACACTCCCGATGGTCCTTTTATTTTTTATTTTTAAAAGATTTTATTTATTTATTTTTAGAATAAGGAAGAGAGGGAGAGAAATAACAAATGTATGATTTCCTCTCAAA
Source organism: Anoura caudifer (assembly GCA_004027475.1). Classification (NCBI taxonomy): domain Eukaryota; kingdom Metazoa; phylum Chordata; class Mammalia; order Chiroptera; family Phyllostomidae; genus Anoura; species Anoura caudifer. The sequence continues at coordinate 173,054 of PVKU01003313.1, forward strand.
TGCCCCTCACTGGGGACCTGGCCCACAACCCAGGCATGTGCCCTGACTGGGAATGGAGCTGGCAACCCTTTGGTTTGCAGGCCGGGCCTCAAAACCACTAAGCCACACCAGTCAGGCCCGATGCCACTTTTCTTTTAAATATGTTTTATTTATTACGCTATTACAGTTGTCCCATTTCCCCCTCTTCACTTCCCACCACCCTGCACACCCCCTCCCACCCACATTCCCCCCTTTAGTTCATGTCCATGGGTCATATATATAAGTTCTTTGGCTTCTATATTTCCCATACTATTCTTATCCTCCTCTTGTCTATTTTCTACCTACCATCTATGCTACTTATTCTCTGTACCTTTCCCTCCTCTCTCCCCCTCCCACTCCCCTGTTGATAACTCTCCATGTGATCTCTATTTCTGTGGTTCTGTTCCAATTCTAGATGTTTGCTTAGTTTACTTTTGTTTTTGTTTTAGGTGTGGTTGTTAAGCACTTTATCTGCCCTTCCATTCCAAATGAAAGCTTTGCTAGATAAAGACATCTTGTATGTAGGTCCTTGCCTTTCATAACTTGGAATACTTCTTTCCAGCCCCTCCTTGCCTGTAAGGTCTCTTTTGAGAAATCAACTGACAGTCTTCTGGGCACTCCTTTGTAGGCAAGTCTCTCCTTTTGTCTTGCTGCTTTTAAGATTCTCTCCTTATCTTTCATCTTGAGTAATGTAATTATGATGTGCCTTGGTGTGTTTCTCCTTGGGTTCACCTTCTTTGGGACTCTCTCAGCTTCCTGGACTTCTTGGAAGTCTATTTCCTTTACCAGATTGGGGAAATTCTCCTTTATGATTTGTTCAAATAACTTTTCCACTTGTTGCTCTTCCTCTTCTCCTTCTGGTATCCCTATAATTTAGATATTGGAACATTTAAAGACGTCCTGGAGGTTCCTAAGCCTCTGATGGTTTTTTTGTATTCTTGTTTCTTCATTCTTTTCTGATTGGATATTTCTTTCTTCCTTCTGGTCCACACCACTAATTTGAGTACCAGTTTCCTTCCCATCAGTGTTGGTTCCCTGTACATTTTCCTTTATTTCACTTAGTGTAGCCTTCAATTTTTCATCTAATTTGTGACCAAATTCAACCAATTCTGTGAGCATCCTGATTGCCAGTATTTTGAACTGTGCATCTGATAGGTTGGCTACCTCTTCGTCACTTAGTTGTATTTTTTCTGAAACTTTTATCTGTTCTTTGGTTTGGGCCTTTTTTTTTTTTTTTTTTTTTTTTTTTTTTTTTTTTTTTTTTTTTTTTTTTTTTTTTTTTTTTTTTGTCTTGACACACCTGTTCCATAATGAAGGGCAGAGACTTAGGTGTTCACTTGCAGGGTCTGAGAGGGAACAATGGCACTTGCTCCACACTCTGCCAGATTTCAGTCACTCCCGCCAACCTTCCACAAGCAAATTGGGCCCTTCTGGTGCAGATTCCTGGGTGGGTGGGCTTGTGTAAGTTCTAGGAGTCTGTGGGTCTCTCCTGTGAGGCTGAGAGTTTCTCCTGGCACCTCAACCTCCACAGGTGTTTTCAATCAGAGGTTTGAGGCTTTATTTCCCTGCGCTGGGACCCTGGGTTTTGTGGTCTGTCCCACTACCCAGTTTTGCCTGGTTTATCTGTGCTCAAATGTGGGACTGCCCAGTCCTCCAGCTGCCTTGCATGCAACGCCCCTCCACAATCCGCCACCTTGCTGGGTCTGCCAGCCACTGCTTTGCCCAGATTCCTTTCTGCCCAACCTGCCCGACTCTGCCCCTCCTAGTGGTCTGGATGAATGTGTCTTCTTTAACTCCTGGTTGTTGGACTTCCATACAGTTCGATTTTCTGTCAGTACTGGTTGTTTTTTGCTTCTAAATTTTTCTTGGCCTTGTTTTGATTGTGCAAGGAGGCACAGTGTGTCTACCTATGCCTCTATCTTGGCCAGAAGTCCTAATGCCACTTTTAATTTGACACTTTCTTGGATCCTGAGGTTCCCTTGAGAAATCAGCCTTTCTAACAAAAACTCCCCAGGAACCCAAACAGACAGGGAGACAGAAAATCTGAATTCCATTCCTGGTTCTGCCCCAGAACCAGCTCTGTCTCTGCTCCTCTCTGGGCTCACTGTCTCTGCTGTACAATAGTTGTGATAATGCTAACTCGGCTTGGCTTGCAGGCTGTTCATATGAAGTTTGATATGCAAGAAAAATATAATGCATTCCAGTGTTCCTATAGCACCACACACTGCCCCATGGGTGATTAATTCCTGGGAAAGGCCTTACATGGAACAAAGATACTGGTGTGCTCAGCTCCTTTTCTGCTCTGTATGAAAGGGTCCAGCCCCCATTGCTGCTGCCATTGGGCCCAATTAAAGCCCTGTGAGGGTAAGCATGAGAAGCCCACTGTGTGGCAGACACTGGGGGGGATACATAGTTCCTGTCTTCAAAGAGTGTGTAGTGTAGCTGAGGCAAGAAGATAAATGTGTGAACAATTTGTGGAAAGCAGAATATAGTTACTATCTTTGCTGGTGTGTTAGTTTGCTAGGGATGCTATAACCAAGTATCACAGACTGAGGGGTGGAGGGTGCCAGCAACAGGAAGTTACTCTCTCATAATTCTGGAGCATAGAAATCTGAGATCAAGGTGTGAGCAAGGTTGGTGACTTCTGAGGCCTTTCTCATTGGTTTGTAGATGTTTCTCTTCTCCCTATATCTTCACATGGCCATTCCTCTGTACTCATCTGTGTCCTAACTTCCTCTTCCTTTAAGTACACATGTCCATTGGGTTGGAGCCCTCCCATGTGACCAAATTTTAATTTATGTACCACTTTGAAGACCCTGTCTCCAAATATAGTCCCATTCTGAGGTACTGGGAGGGTACTTATGACTCCAACATATGAATTCTGATGGGTCCAAAATTTAGTCTGTAACACCTGGTTTCTAAATGTTGGAACTCCTCAGGTTCCTGTACTTTTTCCTTCTCCATCTTTCATCTTTCTGGGAATGGTTTCTTCCTTTTCTGTGACTTTGAATGTACTTTATGCTGATGACACCCATAGCTATACCCTCAGCCTTGGCTCCACTCTCAGCTCTGGAATCCATATAAAAGATTGTCTGATTGCTTCTCCCACTTAGATTCACTTAGATATCTAAAAGGCATCGAAAGCCTAACATATCTAAAACCCAGCCCTTCTCCTCTGCCTCACCTCCCCATTACCGTCCATCCATTATAAATGGTACCACTTGCTCCCCCCAAGTCACTATTCTCTTGGTGGAAGTGATTACACGTGAAATTGTATTTTTACTTCCCTGTGTGCTTTTTGCCTGAATACCTGAGCTAGAATTTCTGGTGCATAGTAGGCTCTCGGTAAACATTTGCTTGAATGAATTGTCAGAATAATTACGAACACAGTAAATGCATACACAGGGAGATTTCTGTGGCTTAGAGAAGTAATGGTACGGTCCACACAGTGGTGTGCTGGAGCTGGCTCAAACCAACTCACAAGAGACTGTTGTCAAGTGTTCAGTTGTTAAATATGGCCATTATTAAAAAGTTAATTAAATACATTACAATAAAACTATGTGAAAAAATAAAGGTAATAAATAATCCACTCATCATTTCTTAATTACTTCACACTCTTACTATCATGTTCTTGAGACTGTTTAATTTTATTGCATGTGATCTTAGAAATATTTCATCATGGTGGGCCACCGCTCATCTCTTCCCAGCTCTGCATTCAGTGACACCACATTGGTAGAGTGAAATTGGCCATAATGGGAATATTTACTCCATGGAATTCTGTAAATGCTGCAAATCTGTTTATTTGTTTGTGTTCTGGGAGAAGTGGTTGTAAAATATTTATTACCATTCCATAGTTTCCTTGAAGAATGATGAGGAACCATTATGCAGGGAGGGGAGGAGGACTCTAGGCAGTATCCAGAGCACAAAGATGTGTTCAAAAGGAGGAATGGTAGTTACATTTGGAGACTCATGATTTGGAGACTTATGTCTGAAGCGTGTGTGTGTGTGTGTGTGTGTGTGTGTGTGTTGGTAGCAGGTTGGGGAAGATGGGATATAGAATCACCGGAGTCAGGCCTAGGATACAAAGATAAGTGGTTTGAATTTTATTCTGTAAGTAATGGAGCACCACTGAAAAAATTTTTAGCAGTCCTGTGATGTGAGGAAAGCACATAGTAAATGCTCAGTGAACACCTGAAGAATGGAACAGAAAGGAGTACTTTCAGTAGAGTACGCACTATTAGTCATAGTTCTTTATATGATTTCCCAAGTCTAAAATATCTTCATAATCATTCTGAACAGGTGTGCTGAAGATGTTCACTAGGGAGAAAAATTAGTGTTTCAGCTGAAACTTCTTTGGATTTTTCCAAGTTGAATGAAATTAAACAGAGACTGAATTAAGGGTTTCTCTTCCATGAACAGAGAAAAAAGTGAGTCAGATTGTGGAGTGAAGATGATCAATTTGATGAAAGTACAACATGAATAGCTGTATCCACAGGACAAAAGTCACCATGACTTTTGTTGCCAATAAACATGTAAATATACTCTCTTGACTGACCTGAAAAGCTGAGCAAATGTAGTTTTCATTATGCTTACCTAAAGGTGTGTTTCTTTCCACATCTAAAGCTCATTATTAGCAGCTAGAAGTAACTGGAGGACTAATTAAAGCACAGTGATGAGGTAGATAAGCCCTAGTGATACGATATGCACTGATATCCATTCCATGCTGCTCCTGGTGGCTCACCTGTAGTTGGGGGAAGAGCATGTGCTCTGCTAGATACAAAGGGGTCTGGCCATTTTAATAGAAAAAACATCACAATTATGTACATAAAAAGAAAATCTTTAAAGAGGACAATAAACTTGCTTGTTGAATAGTAAATCTAACAATGTGAGTGGTATCTGGACCCTAATGGCTCATCTTACCTTTTTGATAGTGAGATAGTTATATATGAAAACAGAAAAAGGAAAAGGGAGAACAAGGAGACCTTAAAATGACATGAGTGGATGTGTAAAAGGAAAAGGAAAACACAAGGCTTCCATAAGCAGCATAAGTCCCTTTGTCCAGAAGGACATTTTCAATCTCAAAATAATGAGAAACTGAGAAACTTGCCTTCCTTGTTTCTACATAATCCCATTTGGTGACATTGCCATTGCCCGGTAAGAAATAATTATATTGCAAATATTATTTTTCCAGGAATCAGGAGTCTGCTGGGTAAAATTCAAAGTTCAAGACAAATATTTGCATGCACACTTATCCAAAGCCTGATAGGCAATTTGACAATGATGATGACAGAAAATCTTACTGAAATTGCCAAGGAAATGCCTACAATGTGGCCTAAATACAGAAACCTGGCTGTTGTAAAACTCATTCAAACCCAGTCTTCCCATTAGAAGTAGAGAACCCTTAGTGATGGAAATAGCAACTAACATCTCACTTGAGTTTACCAAAATATGCCCAATAATTAATCTGCTATAGGGTGTTTGGAGTTTTGAAGTTGTTTTGAGAACTTGGTGGACTATATTGAAGAGCAGAGACACCCCTGATAACAGTCAATTTCACACACTTAGCGTAACTCAGAAGATCTGATGGATTAGTGTTCTACCATCTCGCTCTCAGCCACAGGCAGGCCTTGTGTGTAACCCCACTCCCTGCCTCTTGCTTGGCCCCACATTTCCCCATCGCTCTAGTAAAAGCTTTGTCACATCCCAGTCAGTCATGTAACTGCTCTTTGGTTGCTCTGCATTTCTGGAAGATGAGAGCCACCTGGCACACAGGGCTCCCTCAGGCCTGGCTCTCCTCTCAGATCATCTTCTCATATCTGCCCTGCAGTATTTTATGCCTAGCCAGAGCTGAACTATAGCAATCTGCAGTTTTTGAAAAAAAACTTTGCTTTTTGTTCTTCTTGAGCCTTAGCACATCTCATACTGTTTATAGTCTTCTCCCTCACCTTTCCCCATGCAAACTCCTACTCATAGTACAAGCTCAGCTCAAGTAACAAACATATCTTGAAGCTTTTTCTTATTCTATTCTGCCAAGTCTGCATTCTCAAACTCTTATTGCCTCCTCACTCTCTTTCTTCCTCTTTCTCTTTGTTTTTTTTCTGTCTCAACCTATGGACCATGGGAGACTTGAGATCATTCACCTTTCAACAAATATTTGTTGAGTTTCCACTATGAGCCAGGAAATATTCTAGGTGCTGAAGACACAGCCAGAAATTTACAGTCGAAGTAAATCAATTCCTGTCCTAATGGAATCTTCACTGTAGTAGGAAAAACTAGATTAAAATAAAGAAAACATCAAAGGAAGATTTAAAAAGTAAGAGTAAAAAGTAAAAAAAAAAAAAAACCCTAGAGTTTTTAACATTAGTAAGGAAGATCTTGAGATTTTAGATTCTGAAAAGAAAAAAGCAAGATAGAACTCTAGAAATGTATACCCTGAACTAACCCAAGCAAGTCTTTGTCCATTCTCCTACATTTCAGTGTGAGGAAAACTGAGGCAAAGAGACACCCATGGACTTGCTCGAAGAACATCGAAGGTTAGACCCTCAACCTCTTTCTTCCAGAACATGAGCACTTCCAGGCAACTCATTTATGGCACAGACTTGAAAGTGATCAGGGTCTTTTCCCTCCAGATTTATTGAAATTTCATTGATGAATGGCATTGTATAAGTTTAAGGTGTGCCACCTGTTGATAGGCTGCACTTGTTATTGCAAAATGATCACCACCATAGTGTTAGCAAACACTTTTCATGTCTCATTGTTACCATTTCTTTTTGTGATGATTACATTTAAGGTCTACTTTCTTAGGAGGTTTCAAACATATAATATAGGACAATTACAATAATCACCACCCTGCACATTCCATTTCCAGGGGTTATTCATTGCATAACTGGAGTGTGTACCCCGTGACCAACATCTCCCCACCACCCCACCCCCATTCCCAGGTCTCTGGCAATCACCTTTCCAGTCTCGGTTTCTATGACTTTGGCTCTTTAGATTGCACATACAGTTGACATCATACAGAGTTCATCTTTCTCTGTCTGACTTATTTCACTGAACACATACCCTCTAGGTTGACCCATGTTTTTGCAAATGGCAAGATTACATTCTCCCTCTTGGCTGAATTATATTCCATTGTAAATATGGACCATGTCTTCTCTAACAGACAATTAGGTTGTTTCCATATCCTAGCTGTTGTCAATAATTTGGTAAGGATCATGGGAGTACAGAGCAAAGTAGCTCAAGATGGATTCAAGACATGCTGTGAGACCTGAATCAATAAAACAAGAAGAGCACAAAGAAGATAAGCACCTTGATATGGGTTGCGACAATGATTTTTTTGGAAATGACACTTAAAGAAAAGGCGTTGAGAGAAAAATAAACAATAGGACCTACTCAGTGTCTTTGTATAATAACAGTGCAAAGTCATTTGCATAAAGTGAAGGATGGGATCCAAAGCCAAGCATTTTGCCAAGCAGTGGTTTAGTCAGAATGGTTGGCTTCCTGTATAAGCCAGTGTTCTGAGAAGTCATCAATTGATCGTCAAGGTGTAGGTTTATTTCTGGTCTCTCTCTTCTGTTCCACTGATCTATGTTCCTGTTTTTATGCCAGTATGGTGCTGTTTTGATTACAATGGCTTTATAGTATAGCTTGATACTAGGTAGCATGATTCCTCCAAGTGTGTTCTTCTTTCTCAGGATCACTGTTGCTATGTGGGGCCTTTTGTGGTTCCATATGAATTTTTGAAATATCTGTTCTAGTTCTGTGAAATACTTCACTGGAATCTTGATAGGAATCCATAAAATGCTTTGGGTGGAATGGACATTTTAGTGATGCTAATGCTTCCTATCCATGAACATGGTATGTGCTTCCTTCCACTTATTTATATCTTCTTCAATTTCTTTTGTATACTATAATTTTCTAAGTACAGCTCCCATCTCTGGGAATATATCTAAAGAAGCTCAAAACACTCAGTGGAAAGAAGATAAGCACCCCTGTGTTCATTGCAGCATTATTTACAATAGCTAAGATATGGAAGTAGCCTAAATGTCCATCAGTAGATGAATGGATAAAACAACTTTGGGGCATTTATATAATAGAATATTACTCCACCGTTAAAAGAAGAAAATTTTACTTTTTTGACAGTATGGATGGACCTGGAGAAACTGATGCTGAAATAAGCCAGTCAGAGAAAGACAAATGTCATACGATTTCACTCATATGTGGAGTCTAGTGAACAAACTGACCTAACAAGAAAAATAGAGACAGACTCATAGAGAGCAGGATGAGAGCTACTGTGGGGGGAGGAGTGCAGGAGGTGGAGGGATTGAGCAAACAGGAAAAGGAGTCATGGACATGGACCACAGTGTGGTAATTATGGGGCAGGGTGTAGGAGACAGCTAAGTGGTAACAGAAACATTGCAATAAAAACTTTGAAAAGGGATCAAATTTCTAAAGGAGAAACAATTTTTTAATGGTGGGGCTCTGGAAAGGTAGCCAAATTTTCTGGTCTCCCCCCCATCATCTGCAGTTTGTCTGACAGCAGTGCCAGTTCTGTGAAATGCTGAGTTTGAAGACAGGTAAGTGCAAGATATAGCATGCAGGAACATTTTCTCCTGCAGAATGATGCCATGTGGCTGTATGAGATCTCTGTGGGAAAAGCAACCTGAATGGAGACTCACATTTGGCATTCTCATTCAGGGTTAGTGATATACACTGTCCCTGTGAGGGTTTGGATATCACTGATAAAGGCAGAGAAGGAGTCAAGGTTCCACCTCCAAGCCTTTGCCTTGTCATTCCCCTGCGTGGAATGCCCTTTTACTCCACATTGTTCAGCCAAATCCACCCATCTTTCCGGCCCTTTCTTCTCCGAAATGTGCCCAGACAACTGTGGTCTTCACTGAGCTCTCCTCCCTCTCAATTATTATTTCTTCAGAGTTCTTAGAACATATTTTTTGGATTTTATTTAAGCCAGGGTTTCCTAACCTCAGCACAATTGAAGTTTAGGACAGATAATTATTTGTTTTCCTGTATGTTACAGAGTGTTAAACAGCATGTTTGGCCTCTTTCCACTAGATGCCAGAGCATGGCCCCCAAGTCAGGACAGTTAAAAATATTTCTTGGCATCGCTGAACATCCCTTGAGAGAAGAAAGTATCACCCTGGAATAAGAAGCATTGATTTACACCCTCATGCATTTATTAACAGCTACAGCAGCAACTGTGCATTTGGAATTTATGTATGAGGTACTTTGCCAAGCACCTTACAGAGACTGTCACTGTGGATCCTCAGATAAGAAGTGTCAGGTAAGGAACACCAGCTCCAGTTTATGTACAGGAAAACTGAGGCTATTAGAGGTTAAGTAACTTGCCAAAATTTAAGGACCTATCGCAGAGTTAGCAAGTGGCAGAGCTGGGTGAAAAACAGTCATTCTGACTCCAGAGCAGGTTCTTGTAACCACCATCCACATGGCTGGCCTTCCTTCCTGCCAGTGTCCCCCAGTCACATGTCTCTCTTTCCCTGGCCATGGCCATTCTTTCCAGGCTCAGTAACTTCTCCAATATTCATGGAGCCAGACTTGTACCACCAGTCAGCAGGTGTCCTTCCTTTGAGCTGGGGGTCTCAGGTCCTTGGGGCCCTTCTGCACACACAGAAATGCCAGGACCAGCTGAGAAGCTACCACGCATCCTGAGATTTCAGTTACAGCTCTTCAAGCTTCTGAATTTTAACAATCATAGCCTCTTCTCTCTGTTCTTGCAGCCCAGGGTGGGAGTGGCTTCCTGCCTTTGCTACCTCTGTGATACCTTAGTTCTCTATCTGACTTTTTAGTTACCTATTTTGTTGACAATTCTTGATATCTAGCTAACAATCTTTTATTGTAAATTCTCTGTGTTATAAAATAATTGCCGTGGTTTCCATGTTTGTCTAGACGCTGAACAATACAGATGCTCCCTAGTACTTATCAAGGGTCATTGCTAAATACCCCCATAGGCCAAGGGCAGAACTGAACATATTTACTGTATATAACTCAGACAACTGTCATACATATTCAGAGCTTTGAATGTGCCCTCTGAGAATGGTGGTGTTTATCCAGAGTGTTAACATCTTTTGTTTAAGTGGAAATCATGGAGAGCAATAAAATAGAGACTATAATACAAGCAATGTTGGAGATGATTCATCAGCCAATTTTATCCTAATTTTCTTGTGAGGCCTCTAAACATGCAGGCAAAAGGGTAAAATAACATACTGGAGAAGGCAAGAGAATCTGTATAAAATCATTTTTTATTTTATGAAGGTTGATTTAATATAGTAATAATGTATTGGTAGAGAATTAAATTGAAATAAGAGAACTTCCTTGGGGGTTTCTGGATCAACATTTGGGAATTTCAAGAAAACAAATCAATGGGAAAGAAAACAGAGTCTGGGTTGATAAATCCCACTGGTCAATTTTGATTAACAAATGCTTTCTGCCTGAAGTGATAGGATGTGAATGTTAATGGGTGTTGGTCAAGGAAAAAGCACAGTTCATGCTCATCTCCCCAGCGTGGTAGTTTAATATCTTTTCCAGGAACTGTGCTGATGAGAACATTCTGCCTCCAAAATGTCTGAAGACTTCAACCACAGAGTTTGTATAATAATTCCCAACTTGACTCAAAAGTCCAACCTTATACTCAAAGCATTGTAAATTATTCTGAGCATTTCTATGTTAGCTGTTCCAAAAGGTTTCCTCAAGCTCCCTGTAGAACTAAGAGCCATGCGCAGGAGAACCTGGGGCTTACACAGAGAGCCAGCTTCCTGCCAGGTAGCCCTGGCTCCTGTGACTTGAGCCACAGGGTCCCTGCAGCCCTGGCAGACATTGCATCCCTATCAGGGGCCCTTTCCTGCTCCAAGAACTACTCAGGCTCCCACAGAA